>VWYI01007362.1:137982-155589 GCA_013399455.1 Anthoscopus minutus | reverse complement strand
CGGGCACCGCGGCGGGGATGCGGGCGGGGCCCGGGGAATGCGGGGCGCTGGCGCTGGGTGCCAGGGACTGAGTGTAGGGCAGCAGGCACACCGTGCTGGGTGCGGGCACCGGGACTGGATGGTGGGACCAGCCCGCCCGCCCTGGGAGGAGGCTCTGGGAGTGGATGCTGAGTGCCGCACGCTGCCAGTGGGTATCACACACTGAGGACCGGGCATGGGGTGCCCTTGTACCAGCCGGTGACACCTACCTGGGGGGCTCTGTGTCGCTGCCACTTGTCCCTCTTCATCCTCAGGGCCATGCCAGCTCCCGCCTGCATATAATGGCGATGTCCCGGCACAGGTTGTTCAGAGAAGCTGTGGTTGCCCCTTCCCTGGAAGTGTTCAATGACAGGTTGGACAGGGCTTGGAGTGACCTAGGCCAGTGGAAGGTGTCCCTGCCCATAGCAGCAGGGTTGGAACATGAGCTTTATGGTCACTTCCAATAAAAACTGTTCTGTGATGCCATGATTCTGGACTTTCCTGGGGTCTCCCTTGCCTGCTGCATAGTATCTGGTGCCTGTGGTGGGGGACAAGCCAGGCACAGGAATCAAGGGGACCCAGGCCTGAGCCAGGCAGTCTGGGCCCTGCCTTTCCATGGCACAAACAGTTCGCAAAATGCAGCTCCCAGTGCCCAAGGGATGCAGCCAGGAGACACCTGTGGCACAGCAGGAGGAACAAGGACCTCTTTAATTTTTACCTCTTTCCTTCTAGAAAGAGCTGTGCTGTGGGTGAAATATTTTCAGGCTGAACTCATCCTCTCCAGGCTTTTGCATGCTCACTGTAGAAAAGGATTTGTGGAGCCCAGGCTGTGGCCGAGCTGTCTTTAACTGGGGTTACTCAGCCCTCTGTTCTGTTGCATTGTATGGCATTTTCTCAGGATGGATCCTGGCTCTGGGCCTAAAACAGCAGGACACAAAATCCAAGTCAGCTGGCATTCCTGAGGCAGACGGGTGTTGGGCGATATCAGCATCTCAGCTCTCCTTGAAACCTTTCCTCTGCTTGGGAGGAGGGAAAATAACGCTGTTGTTGCTGTGGGAGCTTGGTGCCGCCGTGGGAACAGCGTGATAATCTCCCTGCTCCTCGTCTCACATCTTTCTTGTTGTTGTTGCTGATGGTGCTGCATGCTTCCATGAGCAGGAATTTCTGGAGGGGAGGGGCGAGGCTGGGCACAGCCTGTGCTCCTCGCTGCGGCCTTGGATGCGAACGGCGCGCCCGAGCCGTGTGTCGGGGTGCCAAGGGCTGGGCTGTGGGAGAGCCCCCGAGGGCCACCAGCCTTGAGCTCCAGCTGCCACCTGCTGGTCACCTCCGTCTGGTCCTCCCGGCGTAGGTGGTCTCAGCAGAGCAGGGGACACAGCCAGCGAGAGATCCTTTTTGGGGATAACTTTTGCCAGCGCTTTCCCATTGCTGCTGGAGATTGGAAACCATTGCCCCTAGTGACATCTGCCCTGAGTCTCCAGATCTCTTAAAATCTCTTTAAAATGTTTTTCCCCAGCAGTTTTATATAGATATGAGGAATACCAGAGGGAAACTTTTCTTTCGGTGGGCATGAGGAATTTGTTTTTTGCCTGCTCCCTGCCTTTGCCCACCCCACCGGGATGAAGCCAGCCCCTCTTGGGTGGCCCTGTGCCACATCCGGATGCCAGCTGCCAGTTTTGCTGGTCTTGCCCAAGCCCCCAGCAGAGCTTTTGCACCATCCTTGTGGTTTATGACACGTTGCCTGTTTTTGAGGGGCCGCTGCGAGGGAGCCGGGGTGGCCAGCGGTACCGGTGTGCCGGAGTTTGCAGCAGGAATTTTTGGCTGGCCAGGGCTAAGGGAGCTTGCTCACCCCCTGGCAAGCATCCAAATGGCATGGCTGGGTGGCTGCCAGCGTTTGCATTAATAGCTGCCAGCTTGCGGTTTGAGGTCACCCGTTCTTTCCAGTCTTTCATTTCCACCTTAATTCGCGCCTGCAATGACGCGGGGCCGGGGGCAGCTGCACCTCCCCACGCTGCCTTGCGCCCCTCTTTGCCGGGAGAACCTCTTTAGCTTTGCTCGGAGCCCGGACAGCGCCAGCCCGCGGCAAAGCATCCCTTGTGAGCAGCCCCAGACGGCGTGAGGGGACGTGCCAGCATCTGAGGGACGCCTTCATCCCCTGTGGGTCTCTTCTGTTCCTCAAGAAGTCGCTTAGGGAGCCAGGAACATACTCACACACACCCCGAGGCAGAAAATACACCCCGAGGCAAAACATACAGCCCGAGGCCAGCGTGCAGAGGGCTTGTGCGAAGGCACAGCCCCTTGCAGAATAATTTGGAGCTGCCGTCATTCCCTGCCAAGGCCCTTGGGAGGGTGTTTTATAGGCGCTTGCTATGAAAAAATCTACCTTTTCACAACGAGCTGGCCAGGGAGAAACGCTTTGGGGAGGTGAGGCTGGACTTGGGTGCACGCCCTCTGTCCCTCTGGAGAGGGGACGCCCAGAGCCCCGCTTGATGGCAGGATGGGGGATGTCTCTCGCTGACCAAATCCCCAGGGATCTCCTGGCAGGACGAGGCCAGGCGTGGCTGGTGGGAAGTGGGACACGCGTGGGTGGGACACGTGGGTGGGACACGCCGCGGAGACACCGGCGGACCGCCAAGGGATGGCTCCGGCGGGGTGGGAGCCGCGCAGCTGGAGCAGGAGGAGGCGCAGGAGGAGGAGGAGGAGGAGGAGGAGGAGNCGGGCACCGGGCAGGCGGCGGCGGCGCGCATGGAGGCGGCAGCGGCCCCGGCCCCGGGCGGCGGCCCCGGTACCCTGCTGTTCTGCCTGGCCCTCGCCTCCGGTAAGCACGGGCGTCCCCCTGCCCCGCCACCTGCCCGGTCCCGGGATACCCAGGAGCTGGCAGGGTGTTCCTCCCTGTCCCGGCCGGGTGCTTCCCGCCCCTGCTCGGTGCTCCGCGTCCCTGTACGGTGTTACCTCCACTGTCCCAGTCCGGTGTCACCCACTCTTGTCCCGCTGCTTCCTGGTCCCAGACTGACGATCCTGCACCTGCGTCCCGGTCCCATCCCGATGCTCCCCCGTGCCTGTCCTGGTACTCCCCCATCCCATCTTGCTGCTCCCTTGGTCGCATTCTGCTGAACCCTTGTATTCCCCGCTCTTACACCCCATCCTGATGTTTGTCCAGTCCCATCCTGGTGACTCCCCGTGCCCCCCTGGACAATCCCATCCCATCCCAGTCCTTCCTCTACGTCCAGCCTGGTGTTTACCCAGTCCTGGCCCTGGGCTCTCCCATGTGCCCCCAGCTGCCATCCTGGAACTCCCCACCATTCCAATCCAGTGCTCCCCCGCCTCTGAATCTGAATCAACAGGGGCCAGCATGGGGGCCAGAATATCCTGGCTGGATCCTGGAGTGGGACTGGGATGCTTTTACCACCTGTAGATGGGACGCTGCTCATGGGTGCCTGAGTACCCACAGGCATCTTTGGCAGCGCCGGGAATGTGGGATGCCGGGGGCAGCGGGGGCCGGCGCCTATTCTGCACGTGTGTGAGCATTCCCATGTTAGTTGCTACATTTTTGGGAAACAGGAAGCTGCAGACAGGTGTCTGCTCATGGCTGCCAGAAAATAACCACAGATAGGCTGGACAGCTGACAGCCTCCCTGGCAGAGAGTGCCAGCACTGGGATTTCAGGGGAGCTTTTCTCTCCGCACGGAGCAGTTTGGGTCTGCCCCTTTGGCAGGGCTGGTGACAGCACTTGGCAAAAGCTGCCAAACCTGTGCTGGCAGGAGGAAAACAAGGGCAGCCGACCTGTTTTGCGGCTGGTGTGTCCCCTCAGACCACGACAGCGTCCCAGGTGGTTGCTCTCCTACAGTTTGTGCTTTCCTGGGAGACCGTGGGGGTGTTAACAGCAAAATAATCCGGTGTTTGGGATACTTTCCTGGGTTATCTCCGGCTGCTCAGGAAAGGGTGCAGCCCAAGATAGTGGAGCCGGTCCCTCCGTGCATCAGAGAGATGAGAGTGTTTGCACCTGCAGCTTCTGGGCGCCGCTGCATCCGGCTGTGGGTGGGCGCAGCCCCGCTCCCTCTGGAGCTGGCACTGCCACCAGGGCGGTCCTGCCGAGGGGCTGCCAGCCCAGAGGATGTCAGAACTCCGCATCTGGTTGCAATAAGGGTGGGGAGCTCAGCTTGGTGGGGAATCTTTCCATGTCGAGCTGCGAACTCGGTCACCGGGAGTGAAGTCAGCCTCCCTCCCTGTCCAGCTCCGTGCCCACGCCGCCCACAGCTGTATCCTGGGGTGCAGCCGCCCCATGGCTCATCCCTGGCTCCCTCCAGGCAGCTCCCGCCCTGCTGCTGGGCCGGGTGGGGCGGTGGGCTCCCCTTTCCTCCCCGCCGGGCTCTCTTGGAGCGCTGTCACCCGCAGCGCGTCATTAGCGCGGTAGTGGCTATATATAGCCAGGAGGGACGTGTGTGCTGGGAATGTCCCTGCTGTGGGATGGGGGGGAATCCGGAGGCTTGGCTGGGCAGCTCCCACCGCTGTTTCCAAGGTGCCGAAGGGGATGGGGAAAACAGGGAGCAGGAGATGAGGCTGCCAGGATTTGGCCGCGCAAGCTCTCCGCTCTCTGGGAAGCCTCCAAGTGCACCCACTGGGGATGGCAACGCCCCCGCCTCGGCGAGCCACCTCCGAGGGAGCCACCCAGCACCCTGCCCCGGCAGGCAGGACCTGTCCCCGCTGCCTGGGTGCCACCACGGCGGGTAAATCCCTGGGGAGGGCCGGGCAGGGAGCGGGGCCGTGCTGAGTCAGTGCTGGTATGCCAGCGATCCGGTTACCGCCGCTCTGACGTGCCCCGCTCAGCCGCCTCCCGGTTTCGCCCCGTGGCCATGGAGAGCGGGATGGCCCCTTTCCCGGCCCGGGTTGTGCGGGGCTCCAGGGAGATGTCAGAGCACTTTGGAGTGACTAAAGGGGCTCCAAGGGAACCGCAGAGGGACTTGCCACAAGAGCACGGAGTGACAGGACGAAGGGGAACGGCTTCCCGCTGGCAAAGGGCAGGTTTAGATTAGATATTGGGGAGGAATTCTTCCCGGTGAGGGTGGGGAGGCCTTGGAACAGATTACACAGAGAAGCTGTGTCTGCCCCATCCCTGGAAGTGTCCAAGGCCAAGCTGGACAGGGCTTGGAGCAATGTGTGATAATGAAAGGTGTCCCTGCCCATGGCAGCAGCGTTGGAACAAAACGAACTTTACAGCCCCTTCCAGCCCAAACCAATCAGTGATTCCACGATTCCGGATCTCTCTGGGGATCCCTCCCTGCATCCTCCCTGGGCAGAGGAGCAGCTGGCTGGGCTGTGTGGTCCCAGACCCTCGTGCTGGGGCGTTGGTGGGTGGAGGCAGCAGGCGGGGACCGGCTTTCCCTTCTCCCGGCCCTGGGGAAAAGCTGAGGCTGCCAGCGAAGGGGGGCCGCGGGCGCAGCTGCAGAGCCCGGTGCCAGCGCCCTCTCTGTCGCTGTGGGGGTGCTGGGGCTCCCCTTCCGAGCCGCCTCTGCTGCGTTCCAGGCTTGGCATTCTTCAGCTGTGTGGGCGCCGACACGAACGTTACGGCCGGCCACGGCACGGAGGGGCTGACCTGCGGCACGGCCAAGGGATGCACAGGTAAGAGAGTGGCGTGAGGGTGCTCGGGGGAGCCGGAGGTCTCAGAAAGGAGCAGGGGAGCAGGCCAGGATGGCGGAGGAGCAGGTGTTTTGTCTAGCGTAGCCTTGCGGCATCCCAGGGCTCGGAAGCCAACACCCGTGCCGGCGGCTGGTCACGGCCGGTCAGGCTCGCCGCTGCTGCGGGGATGCACCGGCTCAGGGATGCTACTGCCTCTGGGCAAAACTATCACCCCTCTGGGGGTATTCTTCGTCCTTGTCGCTCGCAGGGAACGGGACGCAGCTGCGGCGGCAGAGCCACTTCTCCCGCTGCCCGGAGGAGTTCCAGCACTATTGTGTCAAAGGGAGGTGCCGCTTCCTCGTGGCAGAGCAGGCACCGGCTTGTGTGTAAGTCACCCGCGTGGGGACACGGCGGAGCGGGGCGGGATGCTGTCCCCGTCCTGGCCGGGAGAGCAGCGTGAGAGGGGCACGGGCACCTCGGCACCTTTTGGGACCGCCCTGTGCCTCCCCTGTGCCGCAGGTGCGAGCGAGGCTACACCGGGGCTCGCTGCGAGAGGGTAGATCTGTTCTACCTGCGAGGGGACCAGGGCCAGATCGTCATCATCTCCCTGATCGCCGCCATCGTCACCCTCATCATCCTCGTCGTCGGCATCTGCCTCTGCAGTCAGTACGTGAGGGAACGGGCCGGGAAGGGAAGGGACGGGAAAGAGGGAGCAAACCCTGCCCAGCTCTCCTGGCTCCAGGCAGGTTGAATTGATGCTGCCCCGGGCTGGTGGGACGTAGTCCTGCGGGTGTTGGTTGGTGCCTGGGACATTCCTTTGGGGCTGGAAAGCAGGTGTGATCCCTCGTGGATCTTCTGCAGGGTAAAAGCCAAGGGAGAGGGAGAAACATCACTGCCATGTCCCCTTCTGCCTTTTTTTGTTGTTGGTTTGGTTTTGGTTTGGTTTTCATTATTTCCCCCTGTCCCCCCCATCAAGCCACTGTCGAAAGCAGCGTAGGAAGAGAAAGGCGGAAGAGATGGAAACGTTAAACAAGGATTCACCTTCCAGAAGTGAAGACGTGCGGGAAACGGGCATCGCATGAAGGTGCAGGGAAGCGGGGGGGCGGCCGAGCCGGTGCCACCGGAGCCCCGCACTGCGCTGGGTGCCGAGGCCGACGGGCTCCGCTCTCTCCGCAGGAGCTCCCGGTACCTGCGGGCGGGTCCCGGACGGCAGCAGCGGCTGGCTCCACGGGCGGGGGCTAAAACGTGCAGCGGCTTGAATAAAGGGGTGACGGAAAGGTGTCGGCGTGTCGCCAAATGTCCTTGCGGGCGCGGGGGCCGCTACCGGCGGGGTCTGCGCTACCGCTCCGCGGCCGCCAGACGGCGACACTGCGCCGCAATGCCCCCTCTGGCCACAACCGTGGCGCCTCCGTCCCCATCCCAGTGCCGGCTCCCGGTGCCGGCTCCAAGGGGCTCTGCCGGGCTCGGGGTCCCGTTCCGGGCGGCCTAGGGGCTGTGCTGGAGCTGCTGTCAATGCCGCCGTGTCTCTCCATGGGGGTCGAGCTGAGCTCAGCGTCCCTGGGTGCCCTCCCTGTTCGCCACGGCCAGTGGGAGAGAGCCGGGGGCGTCCCGGCGTCCTGGGGCGGGACCGAGTGAGGGAAAGCGGGCAAAACTGATAGAAAGCAGGTATGAACCGGGGCACAACTGGGCGTACCGGGGCCCTTGGCTCCCGGCTCCCCGCGCTGCGGGTTCCGGTGCCCGGCAAACGCTGCACGGAGCTACGGACCGGACGCTGCCCGGGCAATCGCAGGTGACGGATTGCTTCCCTCCCTCCCGCCGGGGGTCCCCGTGGCTGTGACAGTGGCTTTATGCACGGACCTCTGCGGGGGCAGCAGCAGCAGCAGCATCCCGGGATGGGGCCGGCTGTCCCTGGTGTCTCCCACGCTGTACCGCGGGAGATGGAGACGCGGCCCAGCTGCGGGTTCCCGGTAGCTCCCAAGTCCCACCACGGGAACGGCTCCCGCTCGAAGCGTGGCCTGGTGACCGACCCTGGGGACTCTGCGTGCCGCGTCTGGCAGCCGGTACTGGGGAGACTGGGAGCAGGTGGGGCTGGAGTCTCCGGGGAGAGCCGCCCATCCCTCCTGCCCCGGGATTCTGTTCTCCGGGCGCGGGCACGGGCTGGGTGCCTGTGTCCGGGTCTCTGCCCGAGCAGGACAGACCCCTCCAGCTTGGCGCTGCCTTTGCCAGAGGCAGGATGCGCTCGAACTGGTGAGTGTGGGAGCAGCTGCTGGGGAAACTGGATTGCTCTGAGGTTCAGCCCTCTGTTCCTGCCCGGGGTCATCCTCACGGGCGGATGCCTGGGAGCTGGAGCTGGCCGCGTGATTTGTTACAGCAGGGGCTTGGGAGTGTCTCTGGGGCTGTGTGAAGCCCTGCTGTGACTGAAAACCCTTCTTTCAGCTCAAACCGTGCCATGGTGAGAGCAGAGGGCACCGCAGGGATCTGTATCAGTTCCTGCAGCCGCGTCGGTGAGACAGCGATTCCAGCTGGATACGGGGGGCGATGACCACCGCGGTGGTGCCAGTCCCTCGGGAAGGGCTGGTGCCCCAGCCGTGCCCTGGCTCATCCCAGTGCCCAGGCAAGGCGCACAGCCCTGAGGTGCCCAGGGACAGTTCTTTTGGCACCTGCTTCACTAGGGTCCAGGATAGGGAAAAGGATTCCAGATTCCACGCAGCTGTTGGAAGCCCTGGTGTGAGCCGAGTGGCACCAGCAGCACCTGTGAGCTGCTCCCACCCCCGGCTATAAATGGCTGTTTATCCCCAGGCCGTGCTGGGCAGGCCTGTGGGGAGTGAAGCCGAGAGAAAGTTGTTTGTTGTTCCTCTTGGGAATGTGCTGTACACAGTCCAGGAGACAAATAAAGTTAATAGGAGATATGAGCTTTTTTCCTGTCTGTTTTTTTGTGTGGTTGAAGTGGATGGCTGGGATGCTGCGGGCTCAGAAGGGCTGGGAAAAGCAGGCACTGGGAAATCAGCAGCCCTGCAGGTCTCAGAAGTGCCTCAAACTAACACTTTCAGACTTTCTAGAATGCTTCATGGGGCATTGGCCAGGTAAATGTTGCAGCCCTTTTTTTCAGTGCTGGGTTTTCAGTGTCTCATGTAATTCTCATTGGGCTTTTCCCATGGTAGCCATTCATTCCCTGGCTGTAATGAAATAATCCTTCCCTAGATGCCACCTAGGAATTTCAGCATTGCCACTGAATTCCTGCTTAAACCTGATAAGTTCCTGGGGAGTGAACAGATTGGATAGGGATGTGCTGTGCTGAGCAACAAGGACGAGAATTTAAAAAAAACAAACCCAGAACTAAATCAGGAACTTTGCTGCTTCCCTTACATTTTGGGAATGCATTAGAGAGGTAAGGCAGGAGGTGAATCCACCTTGTGAGCATCACAGTGCTGAGGGAAAGAGGAATGAGAGCTGGAAAATGAAATTGTTATAAAAAAAAACAAATTAAAAACCCTGGTACAATGGAGAGTAGAAAAGTCAGCTGGTTTATGCCCGGGCTGGATGGAATCCCTGGGGAGGTGATGCTGCCTGGCACCAGGCACGAGCACACTGAACTTTCCAAGGAATCTGGTGGTTTTAGTATCAGGATTATGATTTGTGTTGTTTTGAACAGCAGTTGAGTATTTTTGAGTGGTTTTACTTAAAATTAATATTTTGGAAAATAAATGCCAAAGGTGGGCTGTAACACGAGGGTGGATCCAGTGCCTTGGCATCAGCAGTTTTGCTGCTCCAGGGCAGCAGGTCCAGTCCCAGATCAGTGGGATCCTTGGGGGAAAAAGAAAACAAGAAAACCAGAACAACAGACTAAAACCAAGTTGTTTTTTCTGTCTAGTTCTGTACCCCAAAATAAGAGGGGCACTGGCAGGGGATGGACAGGGACTGTGCCAGCCAGATCCATCCTGCTTCTCACACTGCAGGGAAGTTCAGCAGTGATCCAGGGGCTGCCAATTCTCCCCAGAAAAGGGATGAGCTGGCTTGAACAAGGAGCTCTTCTTGGTTTTGGCTCTGTTTTATTGCCCTGGCTCATCTCTGAGCACCCAGGTGTCCTTGTCTGCTTCCCTTGCTGTATTTGTTGTACACAAAGCTGCCACATTTGGGCTTGGGGGATTTTCCTGTTGTTTTCTGGGCTGGGTTTGCCATCCTCCTGCATCTCAACCGCGGGGCTGCTTCGCCTGCAGCACCCCCCAAAACCCCACGCGTGCTGGGGAGGGCTCACCTGAGCAGGTAGGGAGGCTGCAGAGGGGGCTGGGGGAGCCGAGGGTGCCCCTCTCAGGTGATGGGGCTGTTGCTTCCAGGTAACTGAATACCTGGAACAGAACCCCAATACCCACAGACTGCTGTCTTTGGGGGCACTTGATGAATATTTTCCACTGTGTTGCTTAGTTTTTTAGAGCTTTAGCTCCCAGGATCAGGGCTGGGACCTCTTCCTGCCTGTGGAGGAGCAGCTGCGACCCTTTCCTACCCTCCCCACCGCCCCGAGGGTGCACGAAGCCTTTCCAGCAGCAGTGAGGAGACTTTGATTGTCTTTATTTTGGCTGCAGGAATACAAGGGTAGCAGAGAGCTGCGGGCTCGGTGACACCTTCCATCTGCAGGACGCCCTCCCTGATGTTCCCTTCCGATGTCGCCCATTCCTGTGTGTTCACAGAGCTGAGCCTCGTGGTCCCCCTCCATCCGTGCATGCCTGGATTAGCGATCCCTGCTGCCGGCAGCGGGCCTCTATCCCAGCAGGCAGGACTCCTTCTTACACGCTTCTCCCAGCTCCGAGCTCACCTGGGAAAGGAGAGAAGAGCCGAGGGGCAGCCCCGGCGCGGGGTCTGGCCCCGCAGCGGCACAGAGAGCAGGAGGGGCCCTGGCTGTACCTTGGAAGCGCAGAGGAGCGGCGGAGCGTCGGGGAGGCAGCAGGTGGAGGCGAAGGACACTCGCTGCTCCAGGAGCTGCTCCAGCTGCACCGGGCTGGCCTCGGGCTCCGCTTGCTTCAGGCTCTCCCGCAGCCTGCGGCGTGAGGAACGCGGTTACGGCGGGAGCCGTGACATTCCGGACCCACTCGGCTTTTTGGGATGGGGGATGCACGCATGGATGACTCCATTTTGCATCCTCAACATTTTGGACCAGTTCTGATTGCATCCAGTGCTCCAGGTGGGCGGTTGGATTTTTTTGTGGGTTTGTTTGTTTTCTGTTTGGTTTGGTTATTTTGGGGGGGAAGGCCAAGGCTTACCTCTTCTTGAACTCGAGAAAAAGCAGCTTGTTGTACTGCTCACAGAGCTGGCTGGCCTTTTCCAGGAAGGGGAGTAGCTCTGCTTCCATCCGCTTGCGCTGGGGGCAGAGGGCGGGATTTGCCAGGCTGGGAAAAGCCTCTGCGGGGATTTGGGTGGCACTGGGATGAGGTGGAACAGGATGAGCCCCAGAGCCCCCACACCACTCACTTTGCTGTCCAAGCAGGTGGAGGGGTCCTTGGTGGAGCAGCATTCCCCCCGAAGTTTCTCGGACGAGTCGTAGAGCTTGGCAAGGAGGGCGTCGGGGAGGCTGGGGTGCCTCCGTGCCAGCTCAAACAGGAACCTGGAGTGGGAAAGGACTGGTCACGTGAGTTTTCACTGGGCATCTTCGTGTAGTCCCTGGGGCTGCCTGGTGGCACAAATTCCCTTGAGGGAATTGAAGATGTTCCCCCGGTTAACCCCATAATAACCTAAGCGCCTAACAGGGTCAGGAAGTGGTCAGACTCGATGGCCTTAGGGGTCTTGTCCAACTTCCACGGTTCTACTCCATGACTGCACCCAGACTGCCGTGGGTTCTGCTCACCTGGTGGCATGGAGAGCCCCCTCCTTGCCACACAGCTCCTTGTTGGTGGGCTCTGACACCTCTGGCAGCTTGGGAGCCGGGGCTGGGAGCATGGCCAGGATACAGAAATGGTTTTCCATCAGGTTTTTCCCCTTGCAGCAGTCAGCAAAGCGCCTGTCCCGGGCCGACAGCGCGGTGCAGACTTTGGCCGTGTGCTCCAACAGCTGCAGAGAGGGAGCAGGGGATGTGCAGGTGCCCTCAGCTCCCTGAGCTCCTGCTAGGACTCAGGAGCTGGTTTGGGGTGGCCTCCAGCCTCCCCTACCTTCTTCTGCATGCAGTCCTCGGCCAGCGAGTCACAGCACTGGGAAGACACCTCAGCAGCGTCTTCGGCCAGGGGCAGAAGGTCCTCGAAGGAAGCAGTGGGAACCTTCTGAGCCAGCGAGGCCAGGTAGCTGGGGAGTACAGCCTCTGTGGGGCTCAGGAGGCATGGATCCCCCTTTTCCTTTCCCTTTCCCTTTCCCTTTCCCTTTCCCTTTTCCTTCCCAAGAAACAGCTCTGAGCAGGGGTGTGGGAAGGAGGGAATGGGGAGCGCAGGGTTTGCTCTGCTCCTGTGCTGTGCATGGAGCATCTCCAGGCATTGATGCCAGAATTACATCTTCTGTTTCTGAATGCTGCCTGCCAACAGGATCTGCAGCAGGAGAGAGGAACCCTCTCCCAGCCCAGCCCCTGTTCCAGGATATAGAGGCCATTCCCCCATGTACCTGAAGCTGACTTTGTCCTTCCCATATGCCGAGAAGAGGTTGCAGATCCTGTTTGACGTCAGGGTGAGTAGGGAAAGAGTTTTCCTCTCCAGTTTCTGCCACAAAAAGAGAATGGAAATGTCCTCCTCTTCCCAGGGCCATGAGCACTGTGCTTGCCTGGCTCCCTGGGGAGTGAGGATGGGGGTGAGCCCAGCACTCCAAAGGGTCTCACCTCCTTCAGGAAGCAGGCAGTGGGTGCAGGGGAGATGCAGCAGGTGGAGACCATGGAGAGGAAGGTCCTGGTGGAGCCCAGGAGCACAGGCAGGGGAGCCTGGCTGTAGCTACTGGCATACTCATAGAGAAACCTGCAGCAGGGATGGGATAAGGAGACCCAGTGCTTTGGGATCAGGGGATTGGGAGCACAAGTGGGGTTCAGGGATTTTAAGGTTGCCTAGGGATGGGAGCCCTGTCTAGGTACCACCTCAAGCTGTCAGCTCGTGGCATTGGCCGCTGCCAGCACCCACCTGGGCTCAGTGGGATGCTACCCCACCCTGGCTCACCTATCTGCAAATTCCCTGGGATCCTGCCGGAAGGCGCGGCACAGCTCCTTGTCGGAGGGCTGGAGGTAGCGGGGCAGGGGCTGGGGCGGGTGCCGCAGGGCAGCCAGGCACAGCTTCCTCTCCAGCCCCTCGTGGGTGCAGCACTCGGCCGTGCCGGGATGCGCCGGGAAGGGCGAGTCCGCACTGCAGGATTTGACCGACAGCGCTGTGGACTGCAGGAGGGAGAGGAGGTTATGGCCACCCCACCCCATCCCAGCTCCGGTTTGGGGTCCATTGCCAGTTTTTGGGCAGTCTCACCCCGGCATCGTAGCAGGAGGGGTCAGCCCCGTCGGCGCAGCATGTCTCGGCCAGGGAGACAATTTCCCGGACGAGGTGGCTGATCTCCTCAAAGGTGCCGTTGGAATATTTCCGGCTGTTGGCAATGATTGTCCTGGGAGCAGGGAGCAAGAGCAGGGAGAGCCAGGTGAGCCTTTATCTTCAATCAGAAATCATGTCAGAGCACTGTTCTGCCCAAATGGATTCAACAGGCTGTGGTGCTGCAAGAAATAACGGCGTGTTCCTTGGAAAACAGCCAGGAAAGAACTGGAACATCTTCCAGGCTGGGGGCTGCCACTTACAGGGGGATTATGTGTCAACTCTGTTAGAATTCTTAATAGTTTTAGGTACTTAATTGGTTTGGAGAAATTCAACAATGAATCAAACTTTTCTCCTGCTAAAAGCAGTAGGAGTCTAGGGGTTGAATTGCACCTCCCCTTCTTGATGAATTGAACCCATCTGCTCTTTTCCAAGGTTTCTGTTTACAGTTTTCTGTTCTTGGCTCAGGTGTCAGGCATCCAGTGAGGGCACCAGCAGCAGGAGGTACCTACAGGGTTCGGAAGTTCTCCTTTCCCAGCATCCTGTACTCCTGGCAGACCTTCTCCCGGACATAAGCTTTCCCTGAAAGTGCAGGAGAAGGAGGAATTGTGAGTAGGGAGCAATGAATGCTCTGCCACCACAGAATATGCTGCTTTATTTACTTGAAATTTGTTCATTTCTTCACTCCATTACTTCTCTTTCCAAGTAGGATTTGATGGTCCCTGGGGAGATGTTGGCACAACCAATCAGAGAGAAGCATCCCTGGTATCCAGGCTGCTGCTCCAGCTCTACATTCAGGGGAAAGGACAGGGAGAAAATCCTCTCTGGAGCTGGGAGAGCTACAGGTAAATCATATGGCAGTTTTTGAGTATGGAATATGTGGGGCTAGTTTTTCTGGCAGGGCTTATGGTTTATAAGGGCTGGCAGCTCTGGGGCCAGGTCCACGGATCAGCCAGCAGTGAAAACATTCCCAGCAATGCGGTCATCCCTGGAAAAATGCGATCGATTCGTGTTACAGACTCTGTGGGGCCAGACTTTGGCACCAGCAGGGTAAACAGTGTTTCCTGGGATTACAGTGTGGGGCAGGGTCACCTCCACAAAATCCAGGGGTTTGGGCCATAACACTGAGGGGTCACATGGCTCTGGTGGGAATGGAAGGGGGTTGCCAAAAAAGGGGAAGCCATGGAATAGGCTGGTCTCTTTCCTGGCAGGAACATCAGCTGTCAGCCCCAACTTGTGGCATTTTATTTCACTTCTATATAGCCATGTGACAGAGGTAAGTTTTAGATGTTTTTTGGCAGGTGAGCTCCCTGTGGAGCTGAGAAGGCAGCAAGGGGCAGCAGAGCATCGTTGCCATCAAGGGGTGAGTTTTACAGAGCAATGGTGCTTGTCAGGGAGGCCAGGAAATCAATTTTCCTTCAGAAAGAGAAGGAGATGATCCCAGCAGCTCTGTCCTCTCCCCCTCCCACCTCCTCCAGCAACACCCCAAAGCGGCATCCTGGATACCAAACCATCATCCCACCCCTTCCCTTTCCTCTCTGGTCCTGCCCAGCAGTCTGGCTGCAGGCTGGGAGAGGGGAGGCCACCAAAAAACACTGGAACAGAGGCCTCAGCCCTGCGCCCGTCATCCCAGTGGCCAGCAAAGCCCCGGGATTCACACCCTTACCTCGGTGTAACGCGTGTGCAGCGGCCAAGAACAGCAGCAGGGCCAGAGCTGCCCTCATGTTGGAGCTGGCTCTCCTCCTCCTGCTGGAAAGCAGCACTGGGAATCCCATCCCAGCGTTTTTATGGAGGCAGTGTCAGCAACCAGGAGAATGATTAATCCCAGAGGGCAAGCATCCTTGGCCTGCCGCCTGGGGCCTGGGTGCCTCAGAAACCCAGCCGGTTTAAATCATTAACTTGGAAAAACAGGGATGGGTGGCCATGAAACCTTAGGAGCTGTGAAGCAACGTGAGTGACAAGAGGAGAAAAAGCAGTCAGTGCATGCCGTGAGTGGAAAGCTACGCGTACTCGGGACAGTATCAGATCCTGAGGAAGGAGAGAAAAATTTTTTTGGGCGTCAGTGATCTCCACTGGTCCTGCCCGGGATATTGATGGGAGGGATGGAGATCCAACTTCTGCAGTGAGACCCCTGGCCTCCAAATCTGCTGAGCCTCCCCATGCACCCTATACTCCTCTTGAGACCAGATGTTCCCTCTCAGACCACATCCCCATCCCCCAGGATGAAGACAGAGCTGATTTTTAGGGAAGAGCCCAGCTTTTTCTCCCAGTGGTCAGCACTGACAGTGAGCTGCAGCTTGGGACCAAATCCTGCCCATGCAGGAGACAACAATGTCCTGTTCTTGATGGTTTACGTGTGAAAGGTGAAAATAAATAATTAGGAACTCGTGGAATGGGCTCCTCTCCTGGATGAATTCTTCCTGTCATGCTTTCATGTCATGGCCGGGGAGGGTGGGGGACAGCACCCACAGCCGCTCTGGGGGTCGCGGGAGGCCAGGCCGACCCCTCGAAACAAAAGGCGCCGGTCGGAGCTCCCGAGCCTCGCCCGGTCCTGGTCGCGGTTCCGCCTCTGCACCAGGGAACCGCCGCCGCTCTGCCCTGCTCGGCTCCCCGCAGCCACGGCAGGAGCGGCAACGCCAGACTCGGCCCCAGCGTCCGTCCCGGAGCGGCTCCTCCGGCCCGCAGTGATCCAAGGCGCGATCCCGCCTCNCCGGGCTCCGAGCTGTCCCTGCCGAGGCTCCCACAGCGCCGAGCGACGGCCCTGGGACAGCGACCCGGGACAGCGGGGCCACAGGGTGGGGCTGGACAGGTGTGAGGGGCGGGGTCACGGAGAGCGTGCCGGGGCCACTGCGGGGAAGCCGTGACCGTGGCCGGGAGTGCGGGGACAGAGCGCTGCTGGGGGGTCTCCCGGGGGGTCCCGGGCGGTGCCGCCTCACTCCCGTCAGGAGGATTGAGGCGATATGGGGTCCGGGATCGGTAGCAGGCCCACGATCCTTATCAGACCCGGGACTGCTGTCGGGCCCGGGCCCGCGGCGGAGGCAGCTCCTTCCCGCCTGGGGTCGGAACCCGAAGGGCGCCCTCTGGCGGACACGAAGTGCGAACGCGGCCTCCCCGGGAATGCGTCACGGGGGAGGGACCAAGAAGGGGCGGGGACACGGGGGTGTGACCGGCACAGGTGAGAGGGGGACGCCGGGTGAGGGGCGTGGCCACGGAGCGCGGGCTGGGCGGTGCCGGCACAGGTGAGAGGTGCGGGGTCACCGGGACCGAAGCGGGGCCACAGGCGCTGCGGCGGGGCCGCGATCGTGGGGTCCGTGACCGGGGCCGGGACTGCGGGGGCCGAGCGCTGCTGGGGTCTGCCGGGGGGTCCCGGGCAGTACCGCTTCTCCCCGTCTGGAGGATCGAGGAGGCATCGGGCCCGGGATCGGTACCGGGGCCGGGGTCGCGACGGCGGCGGTTCCCGCTGCGGACGCGGAGCCCGCGCGTGGGCCCGGGGACCCCGCAGGGCGCCCTCTGGCGGACACAGAGCACGGTACGAGCGCAGCCTCCCCAGAGAGCAGCAGGCGGGGCCAAGGAGGGGCGGGACAACCGGGGCGGGCCCGGCACAGGTGTGAGGGGGGGGGTCGCGCAGCGCGTGCGCAGCTCGGGACAGCAGAACGCGTGCGCGGGGCGGGGCCGGCACAGGTGTGAGCTGGGCCACAGGTGCGCGGGGCTCCAGGGCGCCTGCGCGGGGCGGGGCCGAGGTAATTTAAACCACGGATGCGGCCGCCGGCGCCATTTGCTCCCCAGCTTCGGGAGGTGTCGGCTGTCGCCGGNCATGTGTGAGGGGGCGGAGCCACACGGCGAGGGGCGTGGCCACTGGGCGTGCGCGGGGCGGGACCAGCACAGGTGTGAGGGGTGGGGTCGCGCAGCGCGTGCGCAGCTCGGGACAGCAGAACGCGTGCGCGGGGCGGGGCCGGCACAGGTGTGAGCTGGGCCACAGGTGCGCGGGGCTCCAGGGCGCCTGCGCGGGGCGGGGCCGAGGTAATTTAAACCACGGATGCGGCCGCCGGCGCCATTTGCTCCCCAGCTTCGGGAGGTGTCGGCTGTCGCCGGTCTGGGCTCCCCAGGCGGGGCCCCGGTGAGGCTTTTCTCTCTTCTTCTCCTCCTCTCTGCTTCTCTCCTCTCTGCTTCTCTCTCCCCTTCTCACTTCTCTCTCCTCTCTGCTTTTCCCTCCTTCGGTCTCCTTTTCTCTGATTCCCTCTCCTTCTCACTTTTTCCTCTCTGCTTCTCTCTCCTCTCTGCTTCTTCCTTTTCACTTTTCTCTCCTCTCTGCTTCTCCCTCCTTCTCACTGCTTCTCTCTCCTCCTCTCTTCTTCTCTCTCCTTCTTACTTGATCTCTCTCCTCTCTGCTTCTGTCTCCTCACTTCTCTCTCCTCTCTGCTTCTCCTTCCTTCCCTCTGCTTCTCCCTCCTCTTTGCTTCTGTCTCTCCCCTTCTGCTTTTCTCCCCCATCTTCCTCCCCCCAAACCG
>VWYI01007362.1:60006-136425 GCA_013399455.1 Anthoscopus minutus | reverse complement strand
GAAGGAAGGAAGGAAGGAAGGAAGGAAGGAAGGAAGGAAGGAAGGAAGGAGTGGGGGGTCGAGGTGCATAAAGGGGCAGGGAGGGGAGGGAATGGGAACTAGGAAGCAGAGGAGTAAAGGGTAGAAAGGGGAGGAAAAAGAGATAGTCTCACCTGGGCTCCACCGAGGGAGCCCAGACCAGCTAGACCCGACCCCAACGCGTCTTGAGGGCGCAAATGGCGCCCGCGGCGATTTCTGGGGTTTAAATGCCCTCGGCCCCGCCCCGCGCAGGCGCCCTGGAGTCCCGCCCACCTGTGCCGGCCCCGCCCCGCCCACCTGTGCTGGTCCCGCCCTTCAGCCCAGGGCCCCGCCCAGGGGCAGCCTCGCTCCGCCCCCTGGGGCCAGCCCCCACCTCTCTGGCGTGTGCCCTGAGCCCCGAAACGCAGGATTTGAGTTCTCTGACAAAGCCCTAAGACTGTCTGGATGAGGCTCCTTTGGCACGCCTCAGAAAGGACTGGAATCTGATCCACAGCCTTTAGAGTGCCCCGGTGGGGCTGGTTCCAAGCGCCAACAACGCAAGACTTGAAGCCCCCCGGAAAAACACGGGACTTCGTGTCCATGTCAGAGAAAAAAAAAAGAAAAGCCTTATTTATTTCTTTCAGGACCCTAAAACGGGCCAAATGAGCCTGGTGTCCCCAAACACAGGGCTTACTGTCTGTTTCTCAAGCACGAACACGCAGGGTCTTCTCTGAACCCCCAAACACGGGACTCGGTCTCTCTTTCCAGGTGCGCGGCTCAGCCGAGCCCCTTTCCGAGCCCCTTTCCTCACCTGCCGGCCGTTCCACGCCCCCCCTGCGCCTCCCGGGGTTCCGGGAGGAGCGCTCGGTGCCGGGCGGCGCCGCCGCCGGGGCCGGGACCGCCCGCGCACCCCCGGAGCTCCGCCCCGCGCAGGCGCCGCTGGCCGCGGCCATGGCGGAGAAGGTACAGAAGAGGTGAGTTCCGATGCCTCCTCGATCCCTCCCGGTTCTCCCCCGATCCCTCCCACACCCACCCCAGGACGCGGCGTCCCCTCCCCGAGTCTCCGCCCGGTTCCTCGGCGGACCCCCCGTGACCGCCCCGTCGCTCCCCGCAGCGTGAAGATCGCGCCGGGCGCCGTGGTGTGCGTGGAGAGCGAGATCCGCGGGGACGTGACCATCGGTAAGGGTCCTGTCCCCTGCCCCGGCCCTGTCCCCCCGCCGGGTGCGGGCGCGGGGTGACGCCGGGCTGTCCCCGCAGGGCCCAGGACCGTGATCCATCCCAAGGCCCGCATCATCGCCGAGGCGGGGCCTATCGTCATCGGAGAAGGGAACTTGATCGAGGAGCAGGCGCTCATCATCAACGGGTCTGTGGGACACCCAGGGGAGGGGCTTAAAAACTCTGGGGAGGTAGAGTTTATTAAAAAAAAAAAAAATCACCAAACTTCGTGCTTTTTGTGTACACGTGTGGCACTGTGGCTTGGGGAGAAGCCAGAGAATCACAGAATTATCACATGTTAAGTGTTTGAAGGGACCCTAAAGATAATTTCATACCACAGGCAGAGACACCTTCTGGCATCCCAGGTTGCTCCAATCCCTGTCCACTCTGGTCTCGAACACTTCTAGGGTTGGGGCAGCCAGTATTGCCCAGGGCAACCTATTCCATTATCTCACTTCCATCCCAGTAACAATTTTCTTGCATATATCTAATCTAATTTTCCCCTTGTTAAGTCTGTGCTCATTACTCCTTGTTCTGGCAGTCTAGTTCCTGACAAAGTGTCCCTCTCCAGCTTACTTGCAGGCCCCCTTCAGATCCTGGTTGGTTGCTAACACCCCTTCTGAATCCTTTTCATGATGACAGAGTAGAATAATCCTAATCCTAAGAAATCTCAAAATTCTGACAGTCCAGCTCAGTTGGGTGGGATATCTGTGGCTCCAGTCAGTCTGTCACTCAGCTGAGCTGCCACACAGAACACTGTCTTTGTGATCTCAGACATGAAAATCTGTTTTTCCTTCTTGCAGCTATCCAGAAAATATAACCCCAGAGAGCGAAGATGTGGAACCCAAGCCCATGATCATCGGCACCAACAATGTTTTTGAGGTCGGGTGCTGTATCCTTGCTTTGCAGTGACAAACCATCCATGGTCACATCCATTGTACCCCTTTCCCAGGGGGAAGCATCCATGAGCTCTATCGGGGTTAAAATAGCCCAGGGCTAGGTGATAGTTTGCAAGCAGCATCGGGGCTTTTCACCTGCTGAAAAGAAGCAAAGCATTTTACACTTTTCCTTAACACACACCTGTAGATTCCCAAGCGATGAAGGTGGGAGACAACAACGTCATTGAATCCAAAGGTAAATTCTCGGCTTCGTGCCTTTGGCCCTGCTGACATTTCACTCCTGTAAATGCTGTGGGGACAGCGCTCACAGGGATTCCTCCTTCTCCCTCTGCCTGGCAGCATTTGTTGGCAGGAATGTGATCCTGACGAGCGGCTGCATCATCGGGGCGTGCTGCAACGTCAACACCTACGAGGTGATCCCAGAAAACACGGTCATCTACGGGGCCGACTGCCTGCGGCGCGTGCAGACCGAGCGGCCACAGGTGCGTGCGGCACACGGGGACACACTGCCACCTCCTGTGCCCCCGGGCTGCCCTCTGGCTGCTGCCCTCAGGCTGTTCCCTCACCTCCCTTGCCTCCCTTTCCAGCCCCAGACGCTGCAGCTGGATTTCCTGATGAAGATCCTGCCAAATTACCACCACCTGAAGAAGACCATGAAGGCCTCATCCACCCCTGTCAAGAGCTGAGCACCCACCTCATGCTTCCAGTGCCTGGCCGGGTGTTTGGTCCTGGGAAGCACTACACACTCCGGAAAGCGTCCAGTCTCCACATCCTTCATTCCATCAAACTATTTCTTGCTTGTTTATGTAATTTATTTATCTTCCACCAGGAATCTCAGACCTGCTTTGAGCCTGTCATCTCTCACGCATTAACTCTATTGTTCGTGCTCTGTTTTGGGAATAAAATATCCCCTGTTCTGCTATCCGAGGGAGCCGCAGCGTTGTGACTGTGCGGGGCGCGGTGCCTGGGTTGCACATGTTCTCTGTGTGTCACCACGTCCCCCCGGGGACAGCCCCGGTGCCACCTCCCCGTGCCTCCGCCGTCGCGCCGGCAGAGGGCGGTGTGACCCCGCGCTCTTCGGGGGTCCCGGCCCCGCATCCCGGATCCACGCGGGCCTTGGGGTGGGAAAGGCTCCACGGACCCGGTGCCGCCCTCTGCCCCTTCCTCCGCAGGCTGCTCCTGCTCGGATTCCCTCCCAGAGGACCCACAGTGGAGCTGAACCTTGCCCACTCGTTCCACTGGAGTCTCGGGACTCACTGTGCTTCCCAGCTGTTCCCCCGGAGTCCCCAGCTGTTTACAACTTCCCCTTCTGTCCCTGTATGACACAGTCCGGTGTTGTGCCCCAGCACAAATGGACATGGACGCAGCAGAAATTCGTGTAGGAAAGAGCTAGAGAGGGGAGGGGATCAGCAACTGCCACAGAGGAACCCACATTTTTGTGGGACATGGGGCTTTGGGTTGGGACCAGGGGTTTCAAGGCAAGGAAGCAGTGCAATATCTGCTGGAGCAAACTGGATTTTCTCCCCAAGTCCAGTTTAATGGCTGCAAAAAAATCCAAACCTCCCTTTTTTCCAGTTTGTGATTCCAACCTGAGTTCCAGCGCTGCTGGGAAACTGCAGCTCTTCCCCAAAGCTGAGTCCAAATAAGGGTCGTGAATACTGTCTCGCCCAATGTCCTGCCAGAGCTTTTTGTGGAGATGCCTATGGAAGAGGAAAACAACAGGAGATAAACCACACCTCTAAATTCTCCCCTTGCTGAAAATCAAAGAGGCTCAGGCAGATTTGGGTGACTAGATCAGTGCTCTAGATTCCCTCTTGGGGGGCAGCTGCCTTTGCAGCCAAAACACCTCCCGCTCCCCCAAATCCAGCCGGCGCCGATCATTTCCACCTCCCTCCCCGCACGAGAGGTTCTGCCCTATAAATCGCTGCTGCTGGGAGGCTACGAACCTGCGGGTGGCCAGGCTGTGTCCCCTGGGCAGCCGGCTGCCCTCAGGTCTGTTTTGGCCGGTGAGGCACAGAAAGGCAAGCGGTGACCTTAAGCGCCCGCTGGGAACGAGCCCTGTTCCTGCCATGGCCAGGATGTCCTCGGCGTCACCTCCGGCCCCCGAGCATTGTACGCAGGCAGCACCTGGTCTGGATACAGCTGCTGGTCTCCATCCCGAGGGTCTCCGTCACGCTGCTGCGGAGTTCAGTGCAGCCCTGCGGGACCACCGCCTCCTCCGCGGGGCTGTGCAGGGCTGGAACGACCCAACAGCGAGCTCCAGAATGAAGCATGTACAATGCCAGGCCCAACGCAAGCTCAGCAAAAGCCCAGCCTTGGCATGAAGCTTAAATGCAGTCCCCGGGCCAGGCAACGGAGGGGTTGAGGCCCCAGGTGGGACTGGTTGGGGTGATGAGCCCCCACTGGTCATTTCACTGCCTGCAGCCCTGCATCGGGTGTCCCCAGCACTGTCCCCTGCTTTGCCCTGCAGCCCTGATGCATTCACGTCACTAGGACTGTGCCCCATGTCCTCAGCCTGGTGTCCAGCATCCATAACCTTGCGTCCTGTGTCCCCAGGACTGCGTCCCCTCTGCCCAACCCTGTCCTATACCCCCAGCCCGTGTCCCGTGTCCCAGAGACTGTATCCGTCTCCCCCATTCCTGCGCCGCGTGCCGCCAGCCTTGTATCCGGTATCCCCAATCCCACGCCCTAGACTGTGTTCTGTGTATCCAGTATTCTGCATTCCCAGCTCCGTGTCCTGTGGCCCCAGCCTTGTGTCTTATGTTCCCGGCACTGTGTCCCATGTCCCTAGCCCTGTGTCCCGCGTTCCCAACGCCGCATCAAGCGTCCCATCGCCCGCNCTGCCGCCGGGACCAGCCCCCAGCGCCGCCCGCCCGGACGCGGCTGCCGCCGGCGGGACGAGGAGCCTGGCCGGTCGCACCATGAGCAGCGTCCCCGCCGACAGGGAGGGCGGCCCCGCCGACACCAGCCTGCCCGAGGAAGAGGTACCGGGGGGGGGACATACACGGGGGATTTGGGGCGGAGGTGGTCCGGCTTCCCCCTCCCCACCCGCGATTCCCGGGAGCTGCGCTCCGCGGATACCCACGCACCCAGGCGGGATTGGGGGTCCGCGCCGAGGGGGGTCCCGTCGGCTGCCGCGGCTCCCGGTACCCGGGGCTGCTGCGGGGGTGGACAGGGACGAGCGGCGGGACCACATTCCCGCTCCCCGGGACGCTCCCGTTCACCGCCCGCTTCCCCCAGGGGGATCCCCGCAAACGCCCCTCCGCCTCGCCGGAGGGAAGCTGCGGGCGCGGGGAGCCCCACTCGAGACACGAATTTCCCCGAGGGCGTGGGGGATAAACCAGGCTGCCCCCAGTCCCGCTGCCGGTGCCCGTGGGTACCGTGCATCCAGCGGCCGCGCATCTACCCCGTGGATCTCACCTCAAAAATGTCCCAAACGCTCCCATCCACACAGGAGACCAGCCCCACACCCCGCCACCGTGAGGGCTGGTTTTCTTCATTTCAGTCGGAAAGTTCCTGGTTATGCCGGTGACCTTGAGATGGGAATTTGGACTTTGTGAGGGTGAGCGGGAAGATTCCGATCTGAGATCTCCTCTTCCTCCTTACCCTCCACCCGGCTAGGCTGCTCCAGCTGCCCCTACTGGCTCCCTGCTTGGACCCCTGGTTGGTGGCCAATGCTGGGATCAATCACCGCAGCTCCATCGCCCGCTGCCGCCTGCCTTCATTTGCTTATTCCAGAGGTGGTTTTGGCTTCAAACTTCCCAAGGTTTCCTAAATAACGGGGAGTTTTCCTCACTGGTGGCCTTGTGGGGCGTGTGGGAGATGATGCTGCGGCTGTGGCTCTGTTGGGCATGGCAGTGGGTGACACGCACGGAGGCTTGTTGCCTGTTCCAATAGCATGGCCTGTACGGTGCTGGCAAAGGGCAGCCCTCGCTCTGCTCCCGGTCGGATCCGCAGGGCCTGGGGTTGGCTATTGCACTGCTGATCCTTGGGGACCCCCTGATCCAGTGATGCTGGACACGGGGAACACCCGGAGGGGACGGCTGGGAGGTGCCAGGGACACCCCCAGAGCCGCGAGGAGGGCGATGTCCACTCCCGCCTGCAAGCCGCGCTCCTCCGGTTGCCAGGCAGGTATTTTCCCTGCGGGACTTTTTCCAGCCCAGGCTGGAGGAGCCGGTGCTATTTGCTAAAGCGCAGGGAAGGGGGTTGCCCAGCTACTGTGCCTCACCTCCCCTCTCCCAGAGTTTGCCTTCCAGCTTCCTGTTCCTTCAGAAAAGAGGGAGAGGCAGCCCCCATCCCGGAGAGGTCAGTCAGGGTGCTGCCAGGTGGGAAAAGCTCCCACTTCATCTCCGCTTCTCCTGCCTGCTCCTGGCAGCCCGGGTGGCCTTCCCGTTCCTCTTGTCTGCCCCCCCCCGGGAAGGACCCCCCCGTGCAGGGCAGCTGTGGGCCAGGGGCTTCCCCACGGAGGAGCCAGAGCAATTTGGGAAGGCGGTCACGTCACTTTGGCCAGGCGAGAACGGCATGTAAAAGGCTCGGCGGAGGCCTTATTTGGTAGCGGAGTGGCTGCGGAGAGGCCGGCTCGCGGCCCTCGTCCCCATCCCATGCCAGATCCCTCATCCCGGGGGAACCGTGCCATGGGGAGGGGACCCCATGGATGATTTCTAGGGGGAATGTGGCCAGCGAATGGTTAACCTTTGCCCCCGTGGCCCCTGTGCTGCATCCCCCCCGTGCCCCTACTTCCTTTCCTCCTTGAAGCGTGGGGTCCGGAGGGTTTGGGAGCAAGCTCCAGGCGGGACAGGGACGTGTGACCCCCGCCTGATCCCGCCGCTCCTCCGCTCTGTTGCAATCCCCCATCTGCTCCCTTGGCTGCTCACTGCCTTTTCCTCTGCCGCTTCCTCGTTCCAGCCCCGGCAGCTCTGGACTCGCATTTCCCCAAGGGCTGTTCCTCTCCTCCTGTCCTTTACCGGACGCGAGAGAACCGTGATTTTCCAGAGAAGCGGCTACGGGTGGCGAGGCCGGAGATTTATCCCGGTCCTCCCGCATCCCCCGGGTGGAGAGGCCGGTATCCCTCGGCCTCAGCCTTGTTTATGTCGGGGAGTTTTGCGGGCTGAAGGCATGTGTACACACAGCCCGGGAATCTAAACCCAGCCGAGGAGGACGCTCCATTAACCAAGAGACTTATTTATGCCAGGACTAATCCCGGCGGGGCGGGAATGCACCCCGCCGCGGAGGAGGCAGCACCCCGCTTTGCCGGGAATGGGAGGGGAAGCCCTGCTCGCCCTGTTCCACGGCTCGATGGCAGCCCCGTGCCATCGGCCTCCCGCTCCCGCCGGGATCCGGTGCCTCCCCCGGCGGCGGGCAGTCAAGCGGCTAATCGGCTGGTGGAGAATTAAAGCGAGCCCCGCTGGAAGTGGCGCAGGGACGGAGGAGGGATGGGAGCTGGGCTGAAGGAGGCGATTAAATGCCTCGTGGATGAATCACCCGGACGCCTCCCGCCTCCCCACGGCCTGTTAACGTTTTACCGGGGGTGGTGGTGTGGGCAGGGCAGCGGGACTGGCACCGGGACCGGCACCGGGACCCAGGACCGTGCCAGGAGGGTACTGCTGCTGGGGCACCTGGCATCCCTCCGGCCACTGCCATCTGATGGGGGTCCAAGCCAAGCAAATGCCTCCCTGGTGTCTCCTTACCTGGTTCGTGGCTTCATGTGAGGAAGAGGAGGAGGAGGGCTGCTGGCACTCCATCATGGACCTCTCTGTGCTGGGGTCATCCTTGATCCATGCTCTGGAGACCCCAGTCACCTCCTGGAACAGATCTTTGCCTCTCCTTGCAGAGGGCAGCCCTGTTCTCAGCCCTGACCATCCCAGCAAATCTCCACAGACCCTTTCCAGCATCCCTTAAGCTGGCCCAAGACAAGATGCAGGATTTCAGGGACAACAGAATGGGATGGTGGGATGCAAAGGTGAGAGGAACAGACCAGAAGTGAGATGGAGATGATTTCTAAGGGAGAGGAGAGTAGCAGAGATGAGGAGCAGACTTCCTGCAGGGAAAACAAAAGCCAGGAGGGGACATACCAGGAGTGAGGCAACACAGGTAGGATCCAGCAGCCCTGGCAAATCTGGGAGCTGTGGGGTGCAGCAGCATGAGCAGAGGAGGCCTGTGGAAAGGGACTTGGAGTGGTCCCATAGCTGCCATCCCCATGGAAGGAAGTCGAGGTGGTCACCTTTGAGCTCCTCCTGGAGCAAACATTGACACTTCTGACTTGAAAAAAAAATCTTTGGTTTCACCCCAAATTTTAGGAAGAAGGAGAGACTGAGAAATGCTCCACCAAAAAGAAACTCAAAGATGTTCGTACAGCAGAACTGAAACGAAACATCTCGGTCTGTTCAGAAAAACCATGGGGTTTAGGCTGGGGGAATCCCATGCTCCAGCACCCTTTAATCCTTGCTCAAGAGCTGTTGGTCTGGCCCTGTCCCATGACATCCTTGGGAGCAGGCACTGTGCCTGATCCACTTCCCAGAAGGAGTAATTCTTTCCCTATGGAAGAACATATAAGTGCCTGCTGCCTGGCAATTTCTCTCATAAGGCTTTTTCTTACTTTTTTTTTTTTTCCCTGCTTTAGGGAAGGATTTTGCCCTAGGAGTGTTTCTGGTAGAGGATGAGGACTGAATCCCAGGATCTCAGCACAAAAAAAACCTGGAGCAGCTAGCTCCCTGTGGGCTGAAGCTCCCCTTCCATTTAAGGGCAGGAGTAATATTTCTGTCTTGAATCTTTCCCTTGGCAAAAGGACATCTGTCCAGCCTGCTGGGACTATCCTCAAGGATGCTCCCTTGTTCTGCCAGTCCCACCTGCTCGTTACCCAGTGAGAGGACGCTGTTTATGTAGGACCTACTCAAACAACCCTGGTGCTGGGTATTATTTGCAGGATGCAGATGGGAAGCAAGCACCTAGGAGCTCATATCCATCCCCTGCTCTGGGCCCCAAGAACCCTTTTGGGGCTGGAATCCAGCTGAGGGATCCTTTGGAGCCCTTCTCCCTCTTGCCGCTGTATAATTTTACAGATTCAAACTTGGCCGACCCGCATTTGAACTTGCAAAGAAAACAAAGTCATTAGAGAAGAGAAGCCCTTTTCTGTGTGGGGGGCTGAATTTCGGAGGGTTCCTTGGGATCTTTCATATCTCTCTCTCTCTCTCTCTCTCTCCCATGTGGCTTTGGGGATAAATGATCTGGCAGGCTTGAGCACGTACAGTTTGGATTTCAGGGATGCAGCAAACTGGCAGCGGGTTCCCCCACTCCCACCAATCCTTCCCACCGGAGCTGTGCCCAATGTCCCTAGTGTTTCCTGAAGCTCCCCAGGGAGAGGAGAGGCAGGAAGCCAGGGATGGCTCCAGGGGTGAGGGAAACAGGGGTGAGGATGTAAACCCACCTAGGAGGGTGGATGTGTCTGGAGAGCTGATTCCCTGGACAGCTCAGAAGGATCTGTCTGAAAGCGAGTATTTTTTACCCTAGGAAAGGAAAAGTTTGCTTTCTTTAGGCTGAATTTCATGGACACATGAAATGATCCATATGGAGATCCTCCAGGTGAATCCCTCCCTAGCCCCTCCCTGCCAGGAGATATATGGGCAGTGTCTCCACTGGGGGACAGGGCAGCACTGAACACTTCGGGATGCTCCATCACTCCCTGCTATCAAGAGAGGGACAGAAAGCTGGCAGGAGTCCCCTGAGGCGCTTTGGGGGATGGTCCCAGTAGAGGGGACAGGCTACCAGGCTGTGCCTGCCTGCAGCCCTGGCTCAGGAAGGGGTGAGGACATCCCTTCTCTGGTCATCTCATCCAGCCTGGATGGTGATGATAATGCTGGTACCCAGGATGGGTATCACAGGGGCTGTTGACACAAGGGCTGTGTGCAAACAGCTGAGTACCTTTTGTTATTTAATAGATATAGGTCAGCCAGAGGTTTTGTTCCACAAAGCAGGAATGTTTGCTGCTCCCAGGCTGGGAGATGGGGGAGATAGCTTATCTGCAAGAGAAAGAAGAAATGTCAGCAAAAGAATAGGCCTGGGCTGGCTGATTCTGGCTGTTTCCCATGTCTCTTTCCCAGGGAATGGGGTAGTCAGGGTGCCTGGCCAAAAAAATTAAATAAAATACATCGAGATTTTGCCCTTCTCCAGCCCAAAGTGTTAGGATGAAATTCTGGGGATGAGGAGAGGAATAGAGGGTTCAGTTCCCCACACTGCTCTCCTGGTTACAAGCTGATTGTAAAGCAAAACCATCCCAGCACAGGGTTTACCCATCCCTGAGGAGCCCTATATCAGCCCTCAGGGTGGTGGGAGCAGGAATTCTGCAAAACATCCCAGCTTTGAGGATGCTGCACCATGATAAACATTAGCTCCAACCAAAAAGAGTTAGAACCCCTTAAAAGGTGACTTTTACAAACCAGGGAGAAGCTGATTAAATCCAGCCCCCTCTAAAGCAGGGCTTTTCCTCCAGGAGGAAGAGTTGATGTTTGCTTCTCCCAGTCCTTAATGAGCTGCTGCAATTAAACTGAGACAATAGGCATTGTCTGTGGAGTCGGGGATCTTCGGGGATGATGGGAGAAATCCTGTTTGCCAGAGTGGGGTAGGAAGGTGCTGGGATTCTGCGAGCTTTTTATCCTGAAGAGGACTAGTGGGGTAAGGACAGGCCTCTGTTACCTTTCCATGGTGCCTTAGCAGGCTCCCCCATAACCACATGGAGGATGGGGACACCCCTCACAAAAATTCAGCATCACTCAAGCGAGGCTTAAGGTTTTTGTCTGCCCAGGAGGTTCCCCTTGGGCTGGTCTTGTCTCTCTGGATGAGGGAAGCGGTTTATATTCCCGAGTTAGGGATGAGAGAGGGTCCCCAGGAACCTCCTTTCTTCTTTTCCAGGTGAGGACACTCTTTGTCAGCGGGTTGCCTCTAGATATCAAGCCCCGGGAACTTTACCTGCTCTTCAGACCCTTTAAGGTATCCACCTGGGGAGGGAAAATGGGGCTGAAAGCATGGAGCTGGCCTCTGCCACAGTCCTATGGCTCCAAACCACTTGCTGGGATCTGGGAAACTACTGAAGTCTAATTTAGTCATTTTATTCAGTTATTATTATTTAATCGTGGGGATCTCCACCAAACACCCTTTTTAATCCTTTCATTGCAGGGATACGAAGGGTCTCTCATCAAACTCACCTCCAAGCAGGTAGGAGCTGCTCCAAACTCCACCATTCCCTGATACTACCATTCCCTGGGGTGAGGGTCCCCCCTGTCTGCTCCCTTGAATCTAACTGATGACTCCTTTCCTTCCCCCACAGCCCGTGGGCTTCGTCAGCTTTGACAGCCGCTCTGAGGCAGAGGCAGCGAAGAACGCGCTGAACGTGAGTGTGCCTGGCCCAGCCACTACATTTCTCCATTTTCCCCTTGTTTCCCTGTCCCCAGATACTCTGTGAATTCTTCCATCCCAAGGATGTGCACCTCCCATGCCAGCCAGCCCCATGGCATCCTCATTCCTCCAGACAATCCCGTCGTTGCTTCTCAGCTGCCTCCTCCCTCCTGGGGGGCTGCATCTTTCTCACCTTTCTCAGAGCCATCCAGGAGGGCTTCAACCCTCAGCACTCGAGCCTTAGACACAAGTGAGAAACAGCATTCCCAGCCTCTCCTGTTTACTTAGCAGGAAAAGTCCCAGCTAAGTCTGCAAAAGAGAAAAACAAATTTCACTTTCTTTTAGCAACTTGTGAAGTTACCTGAAAATAGTCACAGGCAGAACTGTGTTGAGCTGGCTCTCCAATTCCTTCCCACCTCTCCCTGCCTTTTGGTTTGGGGTTGTTTTTTTCCTTGTCTTCATTTTCAATGTAAAATTTTCTTTTTTGGCTCCGCTAATCCCTCTGGATAAGAGCTTGGCCTTGCGGGATGCCGACTGCCAAATATGGTGCCGATGCTAAAGATGCCGGAGGAATGTGAGCCGCCTCGGGGCCCGGCAAATTAGCTCATTTCAGGGCTGGAAGTTGAAAAAACCCATAAATAACGGGGAGTTATTTTTGCTGCGGGGCCGGCACACGGTGGTGCTCGCCCACCCGCCGCGCCTCCTTCCCTCCTTCCTTCCCACAGGGCATCCGCTTCGACCCCGAGATCCCCCAGACGCTGCGGCTGGAGTTTGCCAAGGCCAACACCAAGATGGCCAAGAACAAGCTGGTGGGCACCCCGAATCCCAGCACCCCTCTCCCCACCGCCGTACCTCAGTTCATCGCCCGGGAGCCCTGTGAGTACCCCCTGCACTGCCAGCAGGGTTCTTTGGGTTGGCAGGGGCTGGAAGGAGCAAGGATATCGTGAGTCAGGGGCAAAGGGGAATACCGGGTCCCATTGGAAGCATTGGTACCTGCTTGCTGTGCGGTGGCATGTGCTGGGGGTTCCCAAAGGCAGCTGCTGGAGAGGATCTGGGACAGGCAACAGCCAGCCTGGCACGGTGCCTGGGAGCAGGATGAGGTCTCTGGAGATACCTCAGAGATGTCCTGCCATGAGCGCTCCATGCCTGGAAGAGCTTCTCTCCCACAGATGCCGGCTCCTCACCTTGCTGTTGCACACAGGCATGAGCTGCACACTCTCCTCTGCTGAATCCCTGGGATTACTAAACCTCTTGGAGACAATGAGCCCAGCCCTGGCTCCCTGAGTGATGCCCCCAGCCCTGTAGCATTGCTCACCCTGCGTTATCCCAGTGGGTGAATCCTGTGCTGGCTTTGCAAGTTGGCTCTCGGCGACGGCATCTCACACTTATCTTGGGCCAGCTTTGCTCCTGCCTCAAGGGGAGAAGGAAGGATGCAGCGAGGGTTGCAGCCCTGTGTTCACTGTTAACTCTCCTTCTTCTTCTCTTGCAGATGAGCTCACAGTGCCTGCACTTTACCCCAGTAGCCCTGAAGTGTGGGGGCCGTACCCTCTGTACCCAGCGGAATTAGCACCTGCTCTACCTCCTCCTGCTTTCACCTATCCCGCTTCACTGCACGCCCAGGTAATTCCGACCCATCCACCTCCACCGCTCACCCTCCTGCCTGCCATGGACCCTCTTCTCCTCGGTGCTCACCGCACCACTAACTCTGCCCGGCTGACAGGCACTTGCTCCCCGCTCCCTGAGATTTAGGGAAGGCTCCCAGAAGGAGCAGAATGCTGGCAGGGGTCCTGTCTTTCCCCATACACCTCTCTCTGCCTTCCTACTTTTGCTGGTACCTGTGGTGGGGCAGGTGGTGAGGGAGTAGGGAGGGCTGGGGATGCTCTCAGGGTCTGGACCATCCCCATTGCTCCTGGCACCCAACTGCCCATCCGGCTGCCAGTGTGAGATGAGTGTTCCAGAACCCCTGGCTGCCCCTGGAGCATCGCTGGGATGCAGCGTGCTGCTCATGGGGTGTGAAGCCAAGTAGCTCTCACAGGGAGGAGAGGGAAGCAAAGCACAAATGGAGGATCCATCTTTTATTGACGAGGTGCTGCCTCGTCACAAGCGCCTTCTGCTGGCTGCCACTGCTGGTGGCCCCCGATGGCAGCATGTGGCTGTTAAAAATTAACCATCTGCCTGGAAGAGGAGTGGGGGAAAGAGGACAAGAAGTGGAAATGGTGGAGGAAGAGGATTTCTTTGCAGTGCCAGCCTTGCAGCATCATGGAGATGCTGGGAAACGACCCCTGCCACAAGGGGGAAAGGGCAGCTACCTCCTCAGCATCCATGCTGGACATCATCCCGGCTTTTGCTCCTTGCTGTGGCTCCAGCTCAGTGATGAACAGGAGTTTAACAAGCACATGGAAATAGATTTGCCAGATAAACTGCATCCGAAAGGCTTTGGCCCACCAGGATTGAGCCAGGTTATCCAGAGCCACCATCACTGTGAGCTGGAGCAGCCAGGGGCTGGTTTGAGCAGGAGAGTGAGGAGAAGTGCTCAGTGTGCAAACCATGTGCAGCCTTTGGATGAAACCACAGCTTTTTGGGCCCTGCTGTTCATAGGAAGAGCGCTGGTAAATATTATTGCAGCTATGTACTTGCCTTGTCAAATAACTGCTAACAGGCAGCACCTGCCCTGCTCAGGGAAGCGCACATCAAGGAAACAGAGGCATACGGAAGCTCTGAGGGTCCCTTGGGAAAACCTAGGCTGAGACCTGATGCTAGACAGAAGCAATATTATCTGATGTGAAATATCAGCACAGTGGGGAGGGTACTGGAGGCACCTTCCCATCCTCCTGTGCAGTAAGGGTTTGGTGGGGGGGTGTTGGAGACTGGTACCACCATCAACTGGAGCTGCTTTGCTGGATCCTGCAGACAGCAGCAGGACCAGGAACTGCAGGATGGATGGTGGGGCTCGCTTGGAGTTACCTGGCAGAGCACCGACTGCCTGCACACCAAATTTTGGCATCTGATGTTATCCACCCTGTTTCAAGTGGGCTTTGCAGCTTAGGAGCTAAGAAGGATGAGCTCACTCCTGCCCAGTGGGACCATGGTGCTGCTGTCCCAGCTCCATCCTGCTGGAAGCAGGGACTCTGGGGGCTGTGCTCAGCCTCAGTGTTACTGTTGGAATTGGGGATGGGATGGCTGTACTGCTGCTGGTGTTCCAACCACCCTCTGCCAGGAAAAAGCCAGGAAAAGGGAACCCAGAGGCAGCCTGATCATGCCAAGGTGGGATGATCACCCCCCTCTCACCTTGTGCCCCCTTTGTCTTTGCAGATGCGCTGGCTCCCTCCCTCCGAGGCTGGTTCTCAGGGCTGGAAGTCTCGTCAGTTCTGCTGAATGCCGGGTGAGTGCCGCTGTCCCACTCCCAGCCTTCTGTGCCACCTGGGGACCACCTCCACCTTTACCCTGAGCTTCCCCCACTGCAACTCCCGGGATCTCCAGCAGCTCAGGGTGGGTGGCCACTTTTCAGCAGCCCAGTTGCCCTCCTTGTCCCCAGAAGGGGATGTCCATGCCACGATTCACCGCAACACTTTCCCACATGTCCTGGGGCAGGATGGAAAGGCAACATGCCAGAGGGGGGTGTTGTGATGGAAAAGGCAGCCCTGACACAATCACCTCATTAAACCTTGAGGAAAACTATCTGGGCAGCCAGGAGTAGTGGGGCTGCCAAAACAAGAAGCACAGCCTTACTGAGCACCCAGCTGCCCGGCAGGAGGGAGGGATGGATCCCATTCCATCTGGGACCTCTTCGGATGGCAAAAAGCCTTGCAAGATATGCTCTGCAAATAACTTCAGCCTTTGTGGGTAAATAAACAAAAGGGACTCAAATGGAAGAGGGAAAAGAGCCTTGGTGGACACTGTGCACTGCTTGCTCTGCAATCCCAGCCCGCCTGGACCATCCTAGCTGGGAACTATCCCTGCTGGGAAGCCTCCTGCTTCCACACCCACCTGTGGAGAAATGCCAGTGGCTCCAAAGCTCTGGCATCAGCTGCCCATGCTCGCATGTGACTGCTTTGCCCATCTGCCTGGCATGTGCAGCCCTGTGCTGCAGCCACGAGCTCACTCAGCTGGGAGGGCAGGAGGCCTAACACTGGCTGCAGCCAGCCCCAGACTTGGATCCATAAAGAATTCACTGGCTATTTTAGGCCCAGCAGATAAAAATAGGGCGTAGCCAGGCTTTGGGAACCAATGGTTCTTCCAAAATATGCAATGTGCCCATGTTTTCAGAAAAATGTTAAGCAGAATGGTATTTGGAAAGCGGAGATGAGCCTTGAAACAGGTCCACCAGCCCAAGAGCCACAGTGGGTGGCGAGGATGGAGAGTCAGGGACCTCCTGTTTCCCTTCCAGGGCTCCTCCAGCTGGGAAGGGCACAGCCCACTGAGGGTCTGGCTGAAGGCCTGGCTCTCCTGCCTACATCTTTCTGTATTTGCTGTCTGGATCCCATCATGGGGCTAATCCCAGAATCAGTCAGGTTGGAAAAGACACCTGAGATCACCAAACTCCATCTTTGGCCCAACTAAGCTGCAAACCATCCCCTCAGGAAGTGCCGACTCCAGTCACTGTGAAATCACCCCTCCCCCCACAACACACTGACCTCAGTCCCCAGTGCCAGCATTCCTCACTCTCTGCTGTGTCCTCCCACAGGTCTCAGGTGTGTGATGGTGGCCTACAGTCAGTCTTGTGGGTATTAATGGAGTCTTCCAAGGTGGCTACTGGGTTGATGTGCTCTCCACAGGACCTCAGTGTGCTGGTAAGGATGTGACCCTGTGGCCTTGGCTGCTTTAGGAAGGGAGCAGAGAAGTGAGGAAGCCAACACAGTGTCCACGAGAGAATAGGCCCTGAGGTTGGCACAAGCCTGGGGCTGCCCCAGCTACTGCCCTGCAGGACCATGGCTCTGCCATTCCCACCTTTATCACTGTTATCTGGGGTGAGAGTTTCCACAGCCAAGGAATGCCTCTCAGCTTTGAATTACCCCCGCTAATCTCATCTCCGTCCTTGCTTCCTGCCTTGGATCAACAGAGACCGAATTCCTCTTAAGCGCAAAATGCAACCCAAACTTAACTCCCAGCTTCCCAGTTCAAACTCCAGGGACTCCAATGGGAGAAACAAAATCAGGGGGTTCTTCATGCCTAGGGTGCTACGGTCTCTCCCTGCAGGCATTTCCCACCTTGTCCTTTCCCTACTAAACAACTCTTTAGAGCATGGTCCTGACACGAATTTCCGAAACAAGCCTCCTTCTCCCCTACCTTGCTTCCTTCCTTCCACAAAGGAAGAGACATTAACCACAGCCCTTTTTCTTCCATCCCAGCTGCTCTTTTTTTTAACACCTCTCTTTGTTGTTTCAGGCTTGAAAAAAAACCTCACACAAGTTTGGATTCCTCCAAGACTTTCCCACAGCCTCTATCACACATCTGCTCTCCTAGAAGAAAAAAGAAAAAAAAACATACCTAGTAATAATATTTTCCTCTTTTACACTGTATATTTGTAAGGAAGAGTGTGTTACTCCCGAAAGCATGGTTTGACAGGCATTGTTGTAGTGTTTGAAAAAGCTTTTCAGATGGAACCATAGGAAAGCAGACTACAAAAAAAAACAAAAAAGAAAAAACAAAGGAAAAAAATACCAAAACAAGAGCAAGTATTTTTGTACCAAAGCTCCTCATGAGGACAATCTTACACTGGCTCGGACCACAGGTTTTGTGCTTGACTGTCAAGGTGTGTAAAGAAGTCTTATCATCCCCTGGCCCCATCAGCTGTACGTCGAAGGCATGATGTTCACAAGTGTGAAGATGTTGACACACACGATGCGGGTTTGTAGGAATCGTGCTCCTTCTGGCACAGGAATTGTGCTCCAGCCGTGTTGGCAAGGCGTCTGCAGACACTACAGTATTACTGTTTTCTTCCCAGTTGCACCAAATGACGAGCAGGCAGGACAATCAGGAATTTTCTTCCCGTGTTGTTTGTTTTTTTTTATCTTGGGGCTGTGTTCACGGCTTCCGTGCAAAGCTTCCGTGGGGTACAACAGCTCGGATCAGGGATGGGCGGACAGCCCACACATGTAGCAAGGTGACAATTTGCCTCCTCCTCTTCCTCCTGCCATGACTGCTCCTAGCTGTTACGGGCAACATAAACTGCTGTATGAAAAAGACATACCACCAAATCCATGGTTTGCCAGCTTCCTCCAGGTTGGACATGAGTCCCGAGGGGCTTCCCATGGCCTGGCCTGGCCTGTGGTTTTAGTGCCAATGTTACGCTGGTCCAGCTGCTACCTGTGTGGCATTCCCGCGTTTCCATGTGCAAAGATGAGAAGGGAGGCTGCCAAAATCCTTTACAGAGTACCAGCAGAGAGACTGCTTGACATGCTAGCTCTCCTTCTCCTTGCTCCAAGATGAATTTGGAAAAAGAAGAGAGCAAACTGACCCGAAGCCTCTATCAGGTTTTGGTTTCTAGCAAAGGGAGGTGCAGAACTTCTCCTTCCATTGCCTTTCCCCTATCTCCATTCCAGCTGCAGGGAACACTATGCTGCCCAGGCCTCGCCATAGCCGGTTTTTCCCAGCTGTTTGTGGCCTCGTTAAACATGGTCACCTTTTCCTTCCTCCTTTTTCTTGTCCTGTGGGTGGGCCAAAATAAGATGGCTGAGATTCTGGCTGTTGGGGTGGGACGGGAGGATGAAAAAATGGGGGTTTTCATGAACAGAAACTGTCCTGTTGGGGTCTTCTGTAAAAAATGGGCCTGATAAAAGTGATGTGAGAAGAAATCAAATCCAAGACAAACCTCAGAGCGGCTCTAAAAGGAACGATACCAGTGTTCCCAAGCGATGGACTAACTCTTTTAACAAACTATTTCCTGTACTTTGTCTCTTGGAGAGGAGAGAAGCTTCCACATTGTCTACTCTGCTTTTGGAAATATGTTTAAAGGTACTTTTCTATTGTAATTTTTTAAAAATAAAACCGGTGATTATTATAAGTTACGCGCAGAGCGTCGCTGTGTGCTCTGTATCTGGCTAGGAACAGGGAGAAAGATCCCAACACGCCCCTCAGGGCCTTGGTGAACATCAGCCTCTTTCCTCCCTCGGGAATAGCGGAAAGCACTGTGAGGCTCCTGGTTGATTTTTCAGGGCAGATGCCATCGTCCTGTTTGGCTCCCTTGGATCTCCAGGAAAGCTCCAAAATCCAGGCTGGAAGGATCAGCAGGCTTTAAAGAAATGACTCCAAGTTTACAAAGATGTTATCGGTTAGTTTTTAAACCTACTAATCTTGGCAGGGAGCACAGGAGCTAGGATGCAATTTTCCATGAGCTCAGCCTCGGCTGAGGCAAACGTAACCTAGAGACGAAGGGCCAGATTAGCTCCGTATTTTTTTTTTTTAACACACTGGGAATTTTGAAAAACTCGGGTTTGTAAGCCCAGCCTCGAAATTCCTCCTCCTTTCTTTGCTCTGCTCACACCCTGACAAATGTGACCAGCACCCCCAGGAGCTTCAGCCAACAGGCCAGGCTTCAAAAACAAAGTGCCAGGAGCAAGCTCCAGCCTAGCAAAGGCAGCCTGGAAAACGGGATGTAAAGGACAGGATTAAAAAAGCTACAAGCTCCAGGGTGGAAGAAAGAGGCATGGCAGTTATTTGAAACCCCTGGCTGGCAGGGATGAGTTAAGCCCTTAATGTTGGATGTTAATCCTGCTGCAGCCACGGCCACCGCGAGTCACAGCTTTCACAGCTTTCCTTCCGAGTTGCATCCAGCAGAGAGGTTTGCCGGCAGGCTCGGGGGAGGAAGGGAAGGTAGCCACAACACTGCTCAGCCCAAGAGCTGCAGCCACTGGCCAAAACCTCTGTCCCAAGCAACACTTTAAGGGACACAGATGTTTTTGGGAGCGGATTCAGCAGGACACATGCTCCAGCTAATAGAGCCATGAAACATGCACACATCCTGGACTTTGCCTGGGCATTGCATCTGCTCCCAGACCTGCCCTGCGAAAGGAAGTGGGGCCTTGCCCAAAATACTTAACCTCTTGAACCGTTTTTTTTTCCAATTTCCCCCATAATCCAGCCTGTTTTTGTCTCTGTGCTGATGAGCCTTGCCCTCATCAGCAAGGGGCGGGAACTGCACGCTGCTCGCCTAGCATCCCCTTTGCCCATGGTGACCTTTCCCCCTGTGGCCAGGGCAACATTCCTTGCCTGTGACCATTGGGGCACTTACAGGAAGGCCCAAGCTGCTGGCTGACACTGGAGAATTGCAAAATGGGATCAGGGACTCCCAGGCCAGTGCTGCCATCCGATACAAGGGATAAGTCCTGGGGGGATATGAACAGGCAGAGCTGGAAAAACCAAAGCAAGATTTTGCACTCTCATTGTTTCTGTTTTCCCAAGTCTTTTTTTTCCCATCCCCCCAGGATAACGCTAAGCTCAGGGAGGGGAGGACGCAGGCAGCTCCTTCCTGTGCATCCCTCCACAGAGGTTGGCTGGCTAACAGCAGGCTGGAAGCAGCTGCAGAGGCAGGGAACAGCTTGGCAGGGTCTGCGAGAAAAAACACAGCGCTGATTCCCCACATCAGATGGACACAAGCGAATGGCATGGACACAGCAAAGGGAATGAGGTGGGAGAAGGAGAGCCAAATCTCCCAGAGGAGCTGGGGTGGATGGTCAGGCAGCAGCAGCAGGGACAGGGGATCCTGCTGCAAGAATGGAGATGCGCCAGCCAAGCCAGGGAGAGCAAAGGGCAGACAGAGCTGGCGCCAAGGCCGGCAGCACCCACAGCCCGGATGGGGCAGGGAGGAGGAGCAAGCCCAGCGCTGCTCCTGGGAGAGGAGGAGAAGGAAGAGCAAGGCTGGGAGAGGAGAGACGTGAGAGCACCAGGACTTGGCCATGCAGCTTTAAAAGCTGAGACACAGGCTATGAGGGAAGATGGTGGCTAAGAGCAAAGAGATGGGTGGCTTTGTGAGGATAGCTGGGGCCCGGCACAGTGTTCAGCATGGATTTGTTCCTTGATCCCTAAAGGGCAAATTGAGAGGTGTCACCCTGCAAGGGTCACTGCAATGTCTGAGAGCTGTCAGGCAAGGCTGCTCTGTTCTCCCTGCCAGCACAAAAAGGAGGACATTCCAGACCAGGGGGATCAGCTGGGTGCTGCAGATGTGACCTGTCCTGAGAGCGAGGCTCCAGCTGACACCTGAACACCACTACCTGCCTCACTCAGGGTACAAACCAAGATGATGGTGGGGCTTAAAAAAGCCAAGCTGAGAAATCCTATTAGCAGGTCCCTGAAATGCTGCCTCTAAAACACTGGGAAGTCAACCATTAGCAGAGTCTGGACTTCATCTCTGCAGTCTCCATAATTAATAACCAGCTCAGGAGGGAATAGAGAACACAACCAAACTGATGGAGGCAGGAAGAAACCACGTAAGTACTTCAGGCCTTGGATGAAAGCCCAGAAGTGCAGGTATATAGTAAAAAAAATTAACCTAATGGCAGGACAACCTCCTTTTCCTCCTCCTTTAACCATCCTTCTCCCCTGCTGTGCTTGTACTCTGCACAATGTCCAATCCACGAGGCCGGTGCAGTTTGACACGTGAATCCCAGCCACAGGAGCACTGTTGGGTTTTCATGGCTTTTTTTCCTGGGCTGTTGAGTAACACAGAGACCACTGCAAGCCAAAGCAGTAGAAAGCAAGCTGGGGGAAACAAAACCTGCTTGTACAGCACACCAGGAGGCCCTGAAGGAACCAGGGCTTGGACCCACAGGTGACTGTGGGTAGAAGGGGCTACAGGAGGTCTCTGATCCAACCTCCCACTCACAACAGGACTGCTGCCATCAATAGACCTGGGCAGCCTGGTGTTGCCTGGGCAATGCTTGAACCCTCCACAGATGGAGACATCTCCCCACCAGCTGTTTTCTTCCTAATACCCAAGCCAAACTTCCCACACTCCCCTATCATGTCATCTGCCACAGCTGCCAAAAGCATTTGACCACGCCATCCTCCTTACTACCCTTCACAACACTGTACCTTGTGATTAGATACACCCCCAGCCATCTACTCAACACACTGAGCAGTCCCAGCTCCCCACGACTCCTCCCAGGCTCTCTGCCCCCAGCCCCGACCAGCCTGGGAGCCCAAAGCAGCACCCCTGGGGATGGAGTGGTGACTGAATAGCGGGGGAGGCCTGAACGGGACACAACATGCAGGTGTGAGCTCCCTAGTGCTGAGCAGAGAGCCAACTGCTTCCCTTGTTCTGCTGGGCCTTGCTGGAGTGGCACAGGCTGCGGTCACCTCATTTGGGATGAGAACAGCTACAGCTATGCAGTACCAGGGAGCCCTGCTGTGTCCAGGCAAGCCCTCTCTTCTGGGGAGATGCCAATCTTCTTTATCTGCTTTGCAGGGATGTGTCCAGAGAGCCTGCGCAGGGCTGACAACACTGACACACTCAGAACGCACCCACAGAGCCAAAGGACAGACCTGAGGAACGGTGCCAGAGCAGAACCTCTCTCCCCTGGGAGGATATCAAATCCCAGAGCACCTCGTTTGCCATATCCCTGATTTTGCCAGCAGAAGGAAGTCAGCTCCAGGCAGGCTGAGATCCAAGCTCTCCTCTCCCTGATGGCTGTCAGTGGTTAGCCTTGCCAGTCTAAAGCAGCCAACACTAAGCACTGGCTCTGCAGGACATCCTTCCCTAGAAGCAGGAGCCGCCAGAGGCCCCCGAGGTGGAATTTGGGTCTGGTACATTAGCAACAACCGGAAAGTGAGCAACAAAGCTGGAAATAATGAGATGTCAGCACCACGGTTGCTTCTAGTCATCTGCAAGGCAGCCCCTCCACATCAGCAGGTAGCAAGAGCACGGCTCTCCCTGGTGGCCCGGCACCGCCCGCCCGTGCTCATCGGAAGCGACAGCCCTCGCTGGCTGCAGCCACATGCAGGGCCTCCATACCCTTCCTCAGGGCTCCCTCGCCTCGCTCTCCTCCGCTCTCTAAAAGCCTGGAATGATCATGATGAATTATAGATTAGCTCTCGTACACATTGACTTATGTCAGTTTTCTCATTCAACCATACACAATCCTGCTGTTTTCCATCCCCTTCCAGAAATGATCATCATAATGGAGGAAGAGGAGAAGGTGGAGTAACTCTTCAGCTAGAGCAACTTTTTGGAAAGAATTTTGTTAGTAAAGATCCATGTTTAGACGTGTGACACACCTGGGCTACTTAACTTGTCACTTAAAAAAGGAAAAGCTTGCCAGGATCAACTCACCAAGTCCTGGAGCTGAGGGATCAATGTCCTTGCTGAAGAGGAGCTTCAGGAGAGCAGAAGAGGCAGGGACAGGTAAAGATGGCACTGAGAGGGGTTTGCCAAAGAACCTTCCTGAAATGTATGAGACCAAGGAGCCTGCCACAGACCATTTCTATCTGAAATATTCTGTTCTCAGCCCACGTGCCCTCATCTTCCTGGTTTGCAGCAGATGCTTCCAGGGAAGGAGGAGAAAAATGGGATAGTGCTCCAGGGCTGATGGGACAGAGTATGATGCCTCTCAGCAGCCCTTTGCAATGCCAGTCTGAGGGAAGAAGAGTTTTACCAAAGTAAGCAAGCTGAAGGCATGATGGTTTTAGCCACCAGGAGAGGCATTCTGTCAGGCACAGAAGACAAGAGAACATACTGGAGGAATATGAAGGAGGTTTAAGTTTTTAACAGCTGAACTTCAGCAAAAAGCCTGATCAGGATGTAAAGCTGTGTAGACTGAAGTAGACTGGAATGGTGCTAAAACGGTTTCAGCAAACAGACTCATGCTCATATAGTCTAAGATATTTTCTAGTTCCACCATTTGATTTTTAAAAGAGGTCTGGTAAAAAAAGAGGAGCACTGGGAGCATCTTTGGGAAACAAAATCCAGCTCCTGAAGCGTACACAAAAGAGAGGAGCTCCTACTCCTCCTCTTCTTTTTGACAGGCTTAGAAAATTGGGTCTGTTCACCCTGGAGGAGACAAGGTTGTATGGAGACCTCACAGCCCCTTCCGGTATCTGGAGGGGCCTACAAGGAAGCCAGAGAGGGACTCTTTGTCCCTCCAGCAGAGATTACCCAGAGAAGCTGTGCTGCCCCATCCCTGGAAGCATCCAAGGCTGGGTTGGAGTGGGTTTGGAGCAACCTGGTCTAGTGGAAGGTGTCCCTGCCCATGGCAGGGGGCTGGAATGAGATGGGCTTTAAGGTCCCTTGCAACCCAAGCCAGTTTGAGATTCTGTGATTCTGTGCTTATTGCTCAAACTTGTTTTCTTCACCACTGCTTGTCTGTAGTCCATGACACCACTAACAGGCCAATGTGAGCTCCCCTTCAGCTGTTTTTCAGATTTTACCCTAAGAAGCTGTAAAACTTATTTATGCCCTTTCTGCTACTGTTGCAGAGGAGAAGTCACCCACTAGTGAGACAAAGCAACTAAATCAGTTTTTCCAACTGGACACCACCTGGACCCTTTTGTTCCTTTGAACACTGGAGCCTGACAAGGCCAGTGCAGCACACAGAGCTCACAGCCACTTTCCCTTTCCTGCTCTCCTGTTTTTTGACCTAACATATTTTTAATCTTCAAAGTAGCTGGAGGCATTTTCTTTAGACTCAGACTCTATTATCCTAATCACTTGAGCAGAGAAACAAAGCAGGTAGCCTACCTTACAGCCAGCTTTGGTTCACAGAAAAAGGGCAGTGTTATGTAAGATAACTGGGAAGTTACTCCATGAGACTCCCCAAAGGCAGGAAAGGCAACTCAGAGCTCTGCTGTTGTCCAAGCATCATCACCAAAAAAATCACTGCTCAAAAATGCAGCAGATGGAATGGAACCTTTTTTTCCTTGAGTGAATAAGACAGAACAGAGGTGAACAGTTTTGCAAGTGTGCTGTAGGTACTTAAAGCAGAGCTGTAATGGAAAACTAAAAAGTGCCAAGAGGAATTGTTTGTGCTGACCTGGGAGACAGAGGAAAGAAAAAGACTTTCAAAATCATCTAGAACAGCATGCTTTTATATATATATATATTAAAAAAGCATGAAATATATATACATATAAAAATAATAGAAGAAACCTCCTAATGGCATTTGGCAGCTCCCTAAACAGGGCTGACATGTGCAATGCTGTCTGTTTCTCAGAAGAACAGCCTTTAAAACCAGGAGGATAAACACTGCACTTACAGAAGCACCTTTCCCCAAGCTGACAGAACTTGTTCAGAGCGACAGCAACAAAGCCTCATTCTTCATCTGCTCACGTGCCCACATCCTACGGCCTCTGCTTCGACCCTGGTTGCATCAAGCAAGACAACAGCCTGTGCTCAGGCAGCAGCGATCTGCCGTCGGTGGGGAGCTGCAGGCACCTCTTTTATCTTTGATCCTAAACCTGGAAGAGTGGAGAAACAGCTCCTCTCCTGTAGCGCCATGCAAACAGGATCAGCATTGACCGACTCTGGTTTGGAACATAAAAATAAGTTATCAAGAGGACATGATTTGGCCACATTCCATGGAAGGCTGTGCTGCACAGAACACCAGGCATCTACAGGGAGCTTGCATTTAAGGTGGTTCCTCCCCTCTCCCCAGCCATCATTAGAAAGACAACAGCTTAAACCCAGAACAGTAAGTCACTGACAGAATAAAAATATAGCAAAGATTCCTTTACCTCCATGAAAAGGAAAATGAAATAAGCACAAAAGTTGCCGCTTCTCTCATTCTTTAAGGAAGCAACACTGGAAACCTGTACTGAAAATTTATTACTTAAAAGAAAAAAAAAAACCACTTGAGTATTACATCGTAGTTTTATTTCCCTCCCGTGCACAGAGCAGAACGTGCAACATACTTGTAACCACAAGAAGGAGGAGACATCGCCAAGGGCAATTCCTAATTAACATTAGGAAGCTCTGGCTGCATCCCATCCCACAGCCCACTGGGATTGCAGGAGAGGGGGTTTTCTGAATTTGAGTCTCAGATATCACCGCCTTTCAGTGGTTCCTCTCATTCCCGTGGCCAGGAAGAACTATACAAACCGTGGGTGTACTTGACTAGGAAATAAACTTTGCCTGCAGTGATTTTAGGGAAAGGTTTTCCTGAAATAGGTAAAACAAATGCTGTATTCAATCCCACTAGAAAGCCCCTTTTAAGTAATTCCAGGCAAATACCCATTTAAGCAATGTAAATGCAGAGTTAAGCACTGAGCAGGAATTCCTGCATTACATGCTGAGCACCATTTATCACCCTATGCCAAAAGGCAACTAGTGAGAACCTCTTACTCAAAGACACGTTTCCCATTAGCTAATTAAATTAACCTCTAAATTTAGTAGCTCATACTTGCTCTTAAACTGACCTGTTTCACCTCGGCAGTTGCTGGGGTGGGGGAAACACATCACATTATTATATACAGTCAGTCCTTCTGAGACACCGAGCCCCGGCAGCAAAAAGCCCGTCTAGAAACGCGCGTTTTCTCCTGAATTCAACCGCTCACTGCTTGTCAGGAACCACATCAGAGTAATCTTTCAATACTCCAACCAAGTGGTCATTGTGAGTCTTAAACCGGCGTTTCTTCTGAGAAGCAGGTTTCTTCCTCCTCTGAATGGGGGCCTGCAAGGAGAAACAGATAGGAGTCAGACTTCTGTGACATCTGACCGGACGTGTGACACTGTGCTGGTTCACCACTGCTGTGAAAAATGAGCTCTGCCAGAACCAGGGGTGGGCAGGGAAGGGAAGTGCAGGAGAAGCAATGGCATCCAATTCCAATCCAGGCTGGGAGACTACGCTGGGGACAGAGCTGAGCCATGGTATTCCAGGCCCAGTAGTAATGCTGGCATTTGTAAGCGCACGTTACAAACCGCCCCATACAGCTACAGAAGCAGGTACATGCTCCATAGTTCTATCCACAATCCCATCGGGATTTCAGAGCTGTTTAGCAGGGAAGTTAAACATCCCCCCACTTCCTCCCAAAATACTACTACTCTTGATGCATTGCAATGCTTCAAACAGAAGCTTCCACTGTGGAGCTCATGGGGATTCCTGGCATTTGCCCTCTTTTGATGCTGCTCAGATTAATTACACTGGCTCTAATGAGTCATGAAAATCACTGACTGATGGCTGCAGCACTTGGTTTTTCCAGTTTTTAACACCGGTCACACTTCCCCAAGCTCCATAAAGCCATGCATAGGCTCACTAAACTGTTTTGGAATTAACACTTCAGGATCAGGAAGTGGGGATTTCCCAGGAAGATCCATAATTTTGTATCTCTTACTATTTTCTTTGGTCCAGTTTCTTGCATGGAGGAAATACCCTGTCGTTTCAGATACTCCTCTATCTTCTCCTCATCCATAGAATCCACAGGAATGCTCCTCCACAGCTTCTGGAATTCTGAAACGACAAACTCGGTTTTATATATCACAGTGAGCAAACCCTGGGCAAAGACCCCACAGGAAGGGAAGGAGAGAGACTTGATTTCAAACACTAAAACAGTCTGGCACGTCAGTCTGTCACCGCCAGCAGGCATTCACTCAGCACAGCCTTCACCCTCTCCAAATCCTGATGCACTGCCAAAAACACCCAAAACCCGAAAAAAGATGAAACTCCAACCAGCAAAACAACAACAAAACACCCTCAGGCTAAACTGCACTCGAGCATCAGGAGCACCCGGAGGCACCCTGTGCTTTTCATGTTTATTTGCTAGGGAAGGCTCTTTTTGCCTGGAATCTCTAGACCTGTGTAGGCTGTGAATGAGTTTCACAGATCCTGAAGAAGGGCAATCACTAACCATAAATGGCAATTTCATTTACACATCTTCAGCTGCCACTGACTTGGAAGACCTGTCATCCCATCGTCTAATCTACTGACGGTTCAAGACATTTACTTCAGTGGCTCTGAGCTAGTTTATCACTGCAATATGATCCATACCTTACTCTACAGATAACAAAGAACTAAAATTCCTCTGGTGTTAAAAAGAAGAGAGACACCTTAAAAACCACAGCAGCAGGAAAACAGACAGAGACAGTAAGTCTTAATTAGAGCAGCTGCCATCTGCCTGCACCCTTTCTGCCTCACGTAAAGTTTCATAGAGCCTCTGGAATGCCTTCTCCAGGCAGCGGCTGGTACGATCCTACCTCCCTTCATTCCCCAGGCAGGGAGTTAAGATACATCCTGTCAGCAGGTCTGGCTAACAAACTATAAATAAAACACGAGGCACACATAGCAAGGCAAGACTAAATTTTTCCTTTTATTTCCAGATAAATTTAGTTTACAGTTGTCAAAACAACCACAACCTCTGCACGCTGCAGGATCTGTCCCGTGCAGCAGGGGATGGGATGCTCCAGTGCCCGTTCACCACAGATACCCCAGCTCTGGGCACACTACAACCAACCTGGCTCCTGCCCTTGGAACAATTCCCCACCTAAGGCACCTTGTTTTTCTATGCTCTCAAGCGTTTCTCTTCTTCCAGTAAGAGACTGTCTCAGCTTTCCAGGAAACAAAAGAATGGAACTTCACCAGTGAAGAACAACAGTGTGCGTTTTTGGTAGTGCAGTGGCTTTGAAGAGAATCTCCCAAAGCCTGTCAAAACACCACTTTTGGTTATAGGGAGATAGCTCACAGCCTACTTCCCACAGAGGCTATCCAGCACCCTGGGATCAGTGTGCATATCTCTGAATGCAAGGACTGATGCCATAGTCAAGGCATTCTCCATCTGCTCATCCATTTTGAGGGAGATTCCAGGCTTTCAGCATAGTTGGTGGTGCCTGCTATCACAGATCATCCCTCACCTCGTCCTGCTACAGCAGGTGGGAAGGTTTGTCCACTTATTTATAATACTGTGCTGTAAACAAATGTGTCTCCTCATTAGAGTTCAGGATATATGGACAAATATGCCCTGCTGCAAAAAAACAGGAAAGCTGAGGATAGGTGCTTAAGGTTAAACTGGTCTACATTCTTCTGGGGAACAGAAGTGAAAAATTAAACACTAGAAAATAAATGGTCAGCTCTTCAGGGATCAGCATGCACAGAAGTGCAGATCACAGTTAATATCTAACTATGCTGCTCTGCATTTCTTGTAGTGCCATGGTTATAACATCACTCCAGCTTCACATCCACATTTTAAACTCAGCCAAGAAATACAAATGGAACGGGTACCAAGATCCAAAACTGCGGAGCTAAAATGGACTTTACAAACAGATAATTTAATCCACTAATTGGCCCCACAAGAGTCACTGTATCATATTCTGCAACTCCATTTAAAAACTCCTCCATAAATCAGGCTGCTTTCAGCACTAGTGCTTTGACTGCAGTAATAGCCAAAGAATTTTCTTCCCATGCTGGAGCTCCATGTAGGGCTTTAAAATACTTCACTGCCTAGGAAAGAGGGAGTTAGAACAACATGGAAACACTCTGTATTGAAGGTCTGGTTTGGAACTAAAAGTACAGGATAAAGGTGGAGAAGCACAGGGAGCTGCCACCCTTCAATGCATATGAGCTGTCTGCACTTTAGTGTGTTATCTAAAAGGAAGGAAGATCCATCCATCATCTCATCACAAAACTGACTTGGTGTAACATCAGACACTGGGCTAAATGCAAGGTCTGAAGAAAGAGAGCAGCTGGATGGCGGGCACTGAACCATTTACACATTACCTGTCAGGTTTTTAAGTCTCCAAGGACTATGCCCCTACCAGCCAGGGAAAGTTTAGACCTTGGGAATACACTCTCTGGATTATTGCGACATCCTCTCGGAAATATGAGAACCTGTGGGAAAAGCTGGCAATAACTACAGCTCTCAAGAAACAACCCTCTGCATTTGTAGCTGTGGTACTTCTGCACCTCAGATAATACACCCTTGACCTGACACAGGGAAAGATTTTTCCCGGTTTCCTTGCAAAGAATTGGAAATGCTGTCACCCTGGCCTTTGCTGTGTGTCTGAGGAGCAGACAACAGTGGCAGAAGGCAGCTCCTAGGGAAGGCTTCAATATACCAGATGCATTTTTCACAAGGTCTTTCTTTTCCCTGTGGACAGGGCACAAGGAGCTCAGTGCTGGTGGGAGGAGTGGAAGGGGATGGTTTGAGCTAGAAGCTCCCCACATGCTGGCCTGCTCCAGCCAGCCATGGAGAACAGGTTGGGATGTATGCATTCCTGCGGTGCCTGTAGCCATTATGATTACAGAGCACATGCAATTTTCCTTCTCCATGTCCTGTTCACTGCTGGGTGATCTTGACACCATCACAGCACAGAAAAGGTGAGAGACTCTTTTCTCAGAGCCACTAAATTATTTTATACATCAGCCAGAATAAAAGTAAAATGGCTACAGGAGGGTAAAAAGACAGCAAGGCTTCACCTGATCGCAGCAGGCTGCACTCAGGCAAGATGACAATTTCTGCACAGCTTAGGCTGCTTTGACAAGACAGAGCCCAGAAAAAAATCCCCAGGGGAGGAATTTCCCCAAGAGCTTCTGGTAAAAGCCGTGCAGATTTGAACCCTCACGGAGATTTGCATTTTCCACAGAGCTTTCAAGTCCTGATTCCAGCGCAGATCTTCCTGAGAAGAGGAGAAAGCTGTGATCCCAGTACTGAGGCAAGTGTCATGAACAAATCCTATACACAGTATCTTGCAATTTAATCACTAAAACTTTTTAACTCAGAAACTGGACAGAATCAACACTACTCACAGGCTGCTTCCTTGCTCCTCCACAGAGCTCAGTTCTGGTCTTTTGAGAACTGATAGGAGGAAATGAGACCAGGAGCTGGCTGAAAAGCCAGTTTAGATGTTTGTCAATATATCCAGCAACACGAAGTCTGCGTGCACAGGCTCAAAACAATGAGCTCTGACCAGCAGGAACCAACACAGAGCTGAGCAAAGGGCAGTGTAACAAAGATTTTGCAGACACCTCTCTCTGAAATACCCAGCGGGTAAGGATGCACAGTTACCTCGATTTTACAGCATCACGAGGTGCCTCATAGATGAAAACAATTGGCACTGACATTCCCTGAGTGATTATACTCTAACACACTTCCTTTCTATAAATGCTTACATTTGGGGAATGAAGTCATGGGTAAATGACTGCCTGGTGACTTTGGAGAGGCTTATCCAGCACTTCTGACTGCCTCACCTGCTCTTGCAGAAAGGTTGAGATGGTTGTGGAGATAAACTGATACATCACAACAGGTAATAAAATCTGCCAGAGATTAAAAACAGCTAAAAATCTTCAGTGAGCCAAGCCAAAAGCTGAGCAAAGGACAAAACCAGACAATAACAGTGTAGAAGGGAAGAAACAACAGTCCTAACAGTCCCAGGGAACGCAGCACTGGATTTATAGCAGAAGGAAAAGGTGCTTGATGCTAAATCTGTGCTGTCCCTGGACCATCACAGCCCTAAGTCAGCACTGATCTCAAGCAGTTTTTACACTGTTAAATTTAAGAAGCTCTGGCCATTCTCTAAAGCCCTCCAAAGGCTGAGGAAGAATTTTAAAATAATGAGGTATCGGAGTTTTTTAGCAAGAATATACTTCCTAGAGCGCATTCAGCTGGGAAAGATACCATCTCTAGCAGTTAGGCAATCAAACTGGCCTTTCAGCATTCAGCACAAGGGTGAAAGCCTTGTTCACATGCAAAGTGCTTCGCCCCAGCACAAAAAGGCAGCCCTTGACTTGGCTGAAGCACCTGAAATCTGGCCCTGCTTTTATAAACACTTTCAGCTCCACGCCGCTGACAGTAGATTAATTAGCCAGGAAGTCCAGAAGGAACACATGCAATCTGAACCTTCCTTGGCTAATCACATAAAAGGAAGAACAAAAGCCGTTCCTTACTGCTAAAACCTTCCCCAGTACCCTTGAGATCACGATATATAGGCACCGCTCCGTTGCTGCGCTACATTGGGATTCATTTTCACAGGGGGAGAAAGAAAAGCTTGTTCAGCCATCAAGCCCAGAGGCAGGCACTGCCAGAAAGCAGGTCCTCCCACTGCTCCAGGCAGCGAGCTCCAAATTGCCCTGGCAGCTCCTCTTTCTCAGGCAGCAGTGGGAGAGGACACCCGACTTTTCAAGGCTATCAACCTCAGCCAACAAATGCTCTCAGCTGGGATGTCATACGGCAGCACCGTGCACCAAGGAGCACAGAGACCTCATTTCTGAGGATAAACATTAAACTAGAAACATATTTTGAACTGTCACCGGCTGCTAGATCAGAGAGTCTGCCAACACTTCAAAGCTTATTTTGCAGTCTTTTAAAAACTTCATTTTAACGTTGCCACAGATAATGAGCTGCAATAGCATTACTAAGGCAGAGACGTGTCATAACTCATCCTGTGCACAGACAATTCTGCCAGTGCCTCCCTAAGAGACACCCTTCTGCTGCTCTGGAAAGAATCCTAAAGCAAAGCTGCTCAGGAAGGATGGGTTTCCTTTGTCACAGGATAACACGGTTGGAAAAAGGACCTGCTCCAGCTGCAGTGAGTGAGTGAGCCTACTCAGGGATGTTTCCAGCACCATGGCACAATGCAGGTGGACCACAATAGCCACAAAACAGAAAATGTTCTTGCCTCCTCTCAGAACAAAGCATCAAAAGGAAAACCAAAACCAGCAGGAACAGAGCAACAACAAAACACCACTTCTGGCTCAGATGGAAAGCTGCTGCCACCTGCGGATAAAAGGAAGCAGAGCCACCTTGAACTACAAACACTGCACACTGGATCCCTTCAGGACACGCACTGCAGGCTTAAACACCTTCCTTCAGCAGGAGGCTAGGCGTTTTAAAGGGGTTTTTTAACCTCTTCCTCCCTCTAACAGCAACAGCTTCCATTGCTTGCTCCTAAGCAATCACGGGTGGGCTACAACGCAGCTTTTGTAAGAAGAGCCCAGGGTTCATCCTGCCTGATGCCTCTGTCTACATCTCAACAAAGTGGGCTGTTATGAAACTTCACAGTTAATCCTGGAGTTATTACAAGCTAATAGCAACAGGGTAGAGACCTCCCTCTGACGACTCTGTTAGTATGGCTGGGTTCCTGCTATCTGGGAAAAATTGCACAAGAAAATACATTCGTTTAGCAACACGACTGTGATACAACCCAGGGCTAAAACTTCAAAGCTCTGTCTCAAAAGTTACTGCAAGAGCACTGATTTCTACATGTTTTGGCCATGTTCAGATCCCCAAAAACTGTGTGCTGATGGGCTGGAGAGGCACTACCTCAACAGAATGACAGGGTTCATGGTAAACTCCTAAACATATGGAAATCAGAACCTCCCCAGTGAATCCATTCTGCATTTTGTATATAGTTTCACTGCTGCCACCGAGAAATGACAGAAATTATTGTTTAAAAAGAAATTAACTTCAACCTTTTGAAATATTTCTCATGTTTTTAAATGCTGTAGATGTCACCTCTACTTAATCACCTTTGTGAAACAAAGCTATTATTACTGAGATTACAAGTGTGTACACTCAGTACGTAACAAATAGTTAATGATACCATCTTCAGTTGCTAAATTCTATTGGAAATAAAGATTCCCTTGGAGGTAGGCAAAGAAAGAAAAGATCTTTATGCATCCTCCTGTGATCCAGTTTAATTTTGTATCAAAACTCTTTTTTTTAACCATACATAATGTGATGCTGTGTGATGCAATGGCTTTATGTGTCATGTTACAAGAACAATACACTAACAAAAGAAAGTGTTCAGTGTCATTGAGTCATTCAAAATAAGATCTTCTGACACAGACTGCCTTCCTCTTTCTGCATTTACAGACACCTGATGTTGGCATTAATGTCATTTCTGGTACACACCCCGATTTTTGTAATTAATTTCTGTGCATAAAATGGCACCAGAGGATTTTACCACTACTTGTGACACAGCAAACACGCTGAACTTGTGAAGCCCCAAATCCACTCCAGCCCTGGGCAGTAGCACTGCCCCAGATCTGTGCTCTCCCCACAGTTGTAACCACCCCCTTCTCAAGAATTTTGCTCACATCTCATCCCTCTGTGCTTCCTCCTTCTCTTCCATTTATGGCCTCTTGCTGCATTCACCAATAAAAGGCACATGTTTAATAAACTGCAAAAAATCTCAACAAAAATCTTGCACCCACAAGTCATTCTTTTGGTTTTTTTTGGCTTCCCCTTAAGCAGCAAAATGTTAGATGTCATTTTATTGACAGTGAGGTGGTTTTCAGTCTCTTCTGTACTGCTACTCTTGAAGACAACTCTTGGATTCCTGGTGCCATGTTCTAATGTACCCATCATAAAGCAGAGGATATTTTACCACTGGACTCACTCACTGGTCTCGTTAGCCTCATGTTAATATAAACATTCCCCTCACATCTGGACACATCTAATATTTCACTATCACCTTAAAAGACTGCTCTACCTGAAGACTGCTTATACACAGAGGTGCTTAAGATGAATACAGATCAACTGTCATGGAAATCTACTAAAACAACACTTACCTTCGTCCACAGCAAAGTGACAGCTCTTGTCATTGTAGAAAAGAATTTTCTTCTTATCAGGGCGATTAACAAAGATGATCTGGTCCCCTAAAGCCTCAAAAACAAATGCAAAAGAACAACTCAAAATCACTTAGTTTCCAAGCTGAAGGTCTCCAGCTCCAAAAGAGCCAGACCTTGTGCTACACAAAGCAACAATGAACTGGAGAAGCTGCAAAGTAGCTGGCCATGAAACACATGAGTACACTAATAAATCAAAAATGAGAGTCAGAGGACTGAGGTCAAGGTGTGAAAGCAGAATTAAATGCCTACACTTGGAATGGATCAGGAGTCTTTTGTGAGAAAGAGCTCTGAGAGCTGTGCTGAGACATCAGGGCAAATCTGAACAGAAAGGATGAAATACAGAAAAGGCTACAATATTAGATCTGCTGAAATAGCTTCTGACTAATCAACAGAACAGAAACATGTCATGAGAAAACTGTGTCTTAGCGTCTCTCTTCCCTCTGAGAAGTGAACCAGCTGAACTGCAGACATGTGTTCCTCACCTTTATGGCTTTCTGTGCATTGGGTAGCCCTTCCTCAATGTCTTCCAGAAGGATTCCTCCCAGCCCTCGCTGGTCATGCTTGTCCAAGAGCCTGAGCAGAGCCTTTTTGTCTTTCAAGTTGTACTTGGGTTTGAAAGCATACTTTCCATCCACAACTTCTATTTTTGGATTGTTGACTAGAGCCTGTAACAGGGACAGAAATTTCAAACCTTGAAACAGTGCAGACACTTAGTACTTTTTTTCTGGTGTGCTTTTGAGCACGTGAGCCACCATGTTACAATTGTCAGGCTGAAGATTTGAGTTTAAATGGATTTTAAATCCTTGGATCTGAGATCCAACAGCCTAGGCACGATTCACCACAACACAGAGCACCTCTAACAGAGAAGGGACCCGATTTTGGTGCTGCAGGGTATTTGTTTACCTCTTCTCAACTGGCAAAAGCTCAGCGATAATTTTATATATGCTTCTTGGAAGGAGCTCTTCCATTCCATTTGATAATCTGGTTCATTATGGAAGAAAACTGCAGCTACCTTTTGAGAGACTTCAGCAAAGTCAAGTTTCCCTCACAACCAATACTGCCTGAGCAGAGGTTTCTGTTCCCCAGAATATAAGTGCTGGCAGCAAGGAATGTTACAGTCTGACTCAGTAGTTTCTTGAAGGATTACATATTTAACAATTCAATTAATGTGTATAATTCAGGTTTATCAGAATTCTTTAATGAAAATCTGAACACGTGTTTCCTTTACCTCACTCATTAGCCATTGTTTCTGTTTGAGTCCAATATCTAAATGCTGTGTTTCATCCAGTATTTCTTCCAGGGTTAATGGATGTGTATCACCGCGCTGGTGCCGGGTCTGGAAAAGCAAACAGCATCTATTACAGATCTGTACTCGCTTTATTCAGCAACTCAATCACCAAAAAGTAACTAAGATTGGCTCCAAATTACACTTCATTTTGATCAATAGCCCATGAATCTCAAAACTTGACTGCATCTTGAAATTCCTGCAAAAGAACCCCATTATCCTGGTTGTAAAGTGACCTGGGATTTCAATTATGGAACAATATGCTGACAATTTCATTTACTGACAGCACTTTACAATTTAACAAGCAGTTTCTTGAAATTCTCACTCTTGCAGTAAAAGAATTTCAGAGGTGAAACATTCAGTGTTTTCCAGCTACCACAGGACAAGAAATAATTACAGTATTAAAAAACAGTATTATTTTACACCAAAACACCATACCTTCATATAATTCACTATTTTAGCAAGGACTCCAAACTTGTAGCCAGAGCCTCCTGAAAGGGCTTTCAAGTTAAATGATCCATTGCTGTGATCTACAAGGAAAGAAAACAAACAATTTTAGAGGATGCTTTGATACCTTCCTCTTGGCTCTGAGCTCCATCATGTTCTCACTCTGCTTCCAGCAGCTTTTGACACTACTACGATGGTCAGAAAAAGCCACCCTCACGTGAGCCCTTGGACACATTTTGATCCTGACCCAGAGACTCAGAGGACACCACTCTGGAACATTTCTGAGCAGAACTCCACAAATAAAAAGTTAAGAATGCAGCAAGTGACTGCAGAGTTACTGCCACAAGAGAACATGTTTAATTTGGTGGCTTAACATCCCATAATCATTTACACTACATTAATCCACGCTGAAATAATGCACTGCATTTGCTCCACCAATACCTTCTTGCTGCTGAGATGAGGGCAGAAAGCTTCCCTTCTTCCCAAAAGGCACTCAGTGGTTACACAGCAGGTAAAGGAAAGCTGTGATTTTAAAAAAATTATTGTTTAAAGTAGCTCTAGCAGAGAATTTTTAAACAGACCCACACAAATGCAAACCAGTTCAACCTGGTGTGTTGCCCCACTGGAACATCTCAGAACCCCCTCTGTTGCCAACTCTGGTTGTCTTTACCATAAGGTTTGCTATCATTTTGTTTCAAACATTCTTGCAAGGTTGTTAATGACCATTTCATTAACGTCAGCTCTTAGCACAGCACATTAAACACAAATATTCACAAACCACAGGCTCATTACCAGCACAACAACTGCTCACACCTAATGGCAACAGTTTTTTGGAATTTCAGCTACTCCAGAAAAAGAACATCATCTCTTTGTCACCGCAGGGATTGTTTAATCCTCTGGTGATTTCTAAGCACATCTGACAGGGCAACAGCTATCTCAGAGATACGGAGCTCCTATTATTTCTGTGGAAAAATCCATGAAGGGAGAGAAAAGAACAGAATCGTGAAGCTGTTACATGATATCGTTTTAGAGGCTGCACACAGTACAACAATTCTAAAATTAACATAGAAGAATTAGTCTAACACCAGCTGCAGAAGAGTATTTTATTCTGGTTACTCAATTAAGATTGTAAAAGGAGTAAAATCAAAAGCTGGCTCCCCCTGAAGATGTGACCCATAGGGATTTTCCCCTACAGGGTTCCCTTTTAAGACTAAAAATTAATGTCTATGTAGGACATTTTAGAAAGAAATAGAAAAATCCTAGATGTAATGAGAGGTCTGAAGTGACCAAAATAAATTCAGAGGTACAACAAACAGTTAAAGACTACTTATCATGTTTTTGTTCTGTCAATTGAATCAGGAAGATTATCTTGTTTAATCTGCTTGGCTGCAGCCTGCTACAGTTCATGACAAGAGAATCTAACCACACTGTGAAGCTGGAAATCTGCAGATATTAACACTTCAAACGTCACGGTTTGATGGCTGATTCCAGCAGAAAGCCGAGCGGGGTCGTGGCCAAGGCGCGCTCCCCTGCTAACGAGCTCATCCCATCCCAAAAAACAACAGGGAGGGGTTTGCTTCTTACACCATACAGAAAGTCATATTTATGAATGATTTACTCCTGGGGTTGAGGGCTCGATGCAAATGAGCACAAAGGAAGTTGTCAGCAGCATCGTGCTCTGGCCAATGGAAGGAAAGCTCCATCTTAGCTGTGCCATAGGCTGCACTAAAAAAAGGAACCAGAACGGCGCTCTCTCAGCATCCTTTCACACAAGAGGTAGGTGTGTATCATTTTATAACATTCTCTGAGGTTTATCTTGATTACTGAAAGAAAATATGCCTGTAAGCTGAGAACCTGTAACAGCTTCTTGGAATCAGAATGATTTTTCTCTAGGCTGAGTAGGGTTTATCCCGCTGAATGCGGAGGAGCTTGTCTTGCACGATCAGACAAGCACTTTCACCATCTGTGCACTAATGGAAAATTGATGACCACTCCATCTTACAGCAAAGCTAACACAACAAGCCAAGATTCAGTAAACAAAATGGATTTCGTCCTTACAGGGGAGGTGGCTGGTTTCCTGCAGCCTCACATTCCTTGTGATTGATTCTGTGTGTTTTCACAGAAATGACAGCGAAAGGGTTTTCTTTAAAACAAAGACAGCTCCAGGTGAAATGTGAGAAATGTTACCTCCCAGGGGGTATTCCGTAAATTAGGCTGCCTGAAAGAGATCTGTGTGTGTGGAAACGAAACCTGCTCTAGAAATGTGGTATACACTGGGTAGGGAGAAAATCCCTACAGCTGCCTGCTGTTATCTTTGGAAATACTGGGGCAGCCATCTATACAACGCAAACAGCCAGGTTAGAATGCACCTGAGATTGGTAAATGCTTTTACCCCGAGATGTCTGCTCAGTGCTTTCTTAAACAGGACCTCCTCAGTGCTGCATTAAAAGGATTTTCTGCCAGTCATTTCCCTCTACTCCATGAATATGATTTCAAATAAAGCTGCTCCTCTGCAGTGCCCAAAGAAGCTAATGCTTTTAAATTAAAACCTAGCGCAGATATTAGAGGAACCAGTTCATGAAATATTTAACTCACTGCATTTTGAATACATACAATTGATGACTTGATTGCAAATCAGACTGGCTGATGATACGAATCTGAACTGTGTGCTGTTACAAAATCAGTAAAACTGCAGGAAACCAGTCCATTTTTGACAGCTTTCAAGGACACTAACCTCATTAGTGCTGTTTTAACTCTGAAGGGTTGGCAACAGCTACCTCAGCCTTGTATTTTAATAATTACAGCAAAGACTAGCTGGTCTTTATCAGCCTTCCCTCATTCAAATCTAAGGAGATCATCATCCTCCTCCTCAAGAAGCATTAAATTCCACCTCCTGGCATAAAGACAAACATCTCTCCAGTGTGCAAAGCGCTGCCCTATTGGTGGCTGTGGAGTGGGAAGGGGCTGGCTGTGGAGCGGGAAGGGAATGGCTGCCCTGACGGAGCCCGTGGAGCAGGAAGGGAATGGCTGCTGCACTGCGCCGTGCTGCCGGCTCCTGCCCGGCCATGCCGTGCCCAAGATGCTCCTCTCTTCTTGGAAACAGAGCTACTGCCTTGGCAGGGAGCTGTGCTGGCAAAGGGTCCTGGCTACACAGTGCAGAACTGGCCAATCCCTCCAGCGGCCCCAGATCACGTTGAGCAATATAACATAAAGGAAAAAAAAAAACCCAAAACCTAAAACTATTAAATTTTGCATCACAGAAGCAGCTTATTTTTGTGCCTGCTGTTTACAGAGCAAACTTAGGCGTGACAGATTCTAGCAAAATCCTCAGTCTTGGAAATCGGTTTACAAAGTTCAAAACAAAACTCCTCTCTTTCCCAAAGGTATCTTCTTGCCATTTAAAATACACAATTAAATTCTGCTTATTTTAATTACTCCTCAAAAGGAACTCCAAATCTTTTTATTCAGCTCCCCCCTCTCTCTTTCTCTCATGGATTATTTTAAAATAAGCCTTCAAGCCACCTCTCCAAAAACCCTCATGACTTTTAACTCCGTAACAGGTTGGCTGAATTTCCTTCCCAGGAATCAAGCCACTCTCTTGAAGCCAGGACCTGACTCAAGCCAGGAGTATTTTTAGCTTGGATTCGTTCTGTAAACTTTTGTTTAAGGAAAAAAACCCACCAACAATGTAATTAATCCCATCCATCTCAGTCATACTTTGTACATTCAGTTACTAATCTGCGTACTCAGAGATTTCACAGAGGAAACAGTAAGTTACTGCAACTGCTCCAATAAATGTCTGTATGGAATGCTAATGCCAGGGACCTTCCCAACAACAAAGCTCTTTCATTTCAATTTAAATCCATTGAAGACAGAAGGATAAAGAACAAAATATATAATATTTGAACAATAAAAATAGGACATAGATCACAAGCTGGTTTGGCAGCATGATCCTGGTTTTCACTATATCCTTTCCTTTAATAATTCCACAGAAATAAGGTCAGGTGCTCAGACTGCTTCAGTAGACACCATCACCACTATGTTCCACCTAAAAACCCCTTGCTATTTCCTCAAGGAAATACAGAGACCTGACTTGATCTCCTCTTCCCACACCCAGTTTTAAATGGCCAGAGGGATCCTACAGCCACAGCAGGTAACCAGAAGTTATTGTAGCTCCTTGAACCATTTTTATTACATTAGACTATATAGAAAAGGCAGATTTGCTGAAGCCATTCTTGCTTAATCCTCCCCTACACCACAGAGCAGCCTCTTCCTCTGCTGGGTGCCATCAGACAGCGCTGGGGCCAGGGTGAGGCAGAGTTGGAAATAAGAAATCAGAACTCCTCAGAAAGGGTTATCCACCCCAATGACTACACCACAAACAAGATTTCCAAACACTCTCAGTGCCATCTGGGCAGCAGTGGAAGAGCAGAGGAATGAATGGGTCAGGAAACCTGCCCTCCTGAAGTCAAGAGAGTTTTGCAGGTGAACAAGTCTGTGCTAACAGGCAATCCCAAAATAATAAGGCCTTTCACACCATGCAAGCAGCAGCCTCAAGACTGATGATGGACAGGTGGTTGAAACCCCTGCACGCCTTGAAAATCTAGTTTGTAAGCTTTCTGTTTGTGCAAATAATTGAAATAAAGAAGCCAAGCTCTCTCATTCTTGAATAACTTACACCACATGATGCTTGCAGGAACCAAACACTGCCAAAATAAACGTTCCAGTCCTACCACAAACTTATACACCTGGAGTTTGATATTTTGGTGAGCAAATATGAATATGCAACAATCCATGTCTATAGGAACTTTAAGCATTTAGCCTAAGTAGTTCCAATTTGTGATAAATATCACAGCATGTCCTTGATTGACAGAGTCCTCAACAGCTTTGGTTTTGTGTTTCAGCTCCCAAATCTGTGCCAGTGAGCATACTCAGACAAGCTCTACAAGAATGGCAACCCTCAACAGCACTCACTGGAATGAGACTACTACATCCATTTCCCAGTATCTGGGCTTCCAAGTGCAAAAAATTTACCCTTTCCACGACAACTGGAACACTGCCTGCTTTGTTATCCTGATCATATTCATCTTCACTGTAGTTTCTCTGGTGGTGTTGGCTTTCCTGTATGAACTGCTGGACTGTTGCTGCTGTGTGAAAAACAAAACTGTGAAAGACTTGGAGAACGAGCCCAATCCTGTCAGAGCAATGATGAACAGCTTCAGGAAGCGGGAAACAGAGGTGGTGTAGGAAGCACTGGGCACCTGCACTTGGAGAGCAAATTTGGCTTGACATCTACAACGAAGCCTCTTGTACCCTACAAATCAGCAAGTCATGTGTTTTTTTCTTTTGGACTTAAATATCCACAAGTTGCAATTTTATCTCTGGATGTGAGCTGGAATAATTGGCAAAGGCTTTCCAAGTGCTTAGCAGAAAGACAATCTATTGCAGTGTTATGGGAGGGAAACAGATTTTTGTTTTTAGATGAATTTTTGCTGTTTATATTGGGTGGCTAGCATAGAATTTTGTCTACCTGAACGAACAAATGTTGCCTAACGTGCATAAAACTGTGTTGTTTAACTGAAGGAAACACTTATAAAATGTTCAACAATCTGATCACATTCAGTGCAAAGACAGCAGTGCTGTCCCACACAGGGACAGGACAGACAGGGGGTGAGAAAAAACCTGGGAGAGAAGGGTTGAATGGCAAGAGACTCTTCAGGCAGGAGAGGACTGGGTAAATTCTAGCCTTTGGCAGCACTTTTTAAATGGGTCTCCTGCTTTTAGAAGAGAGGGTGGTGGGGGGAAAACTAAACCAACAAGAAATGCATCTCTAAAACGGTCTTTTCTAGTCCTCCTAAGGGTAGTTGGACCCTTTCTCCCTCTACTTCTCCAGTTCCAGGAAACTGTTCTCCCCTTACTTCACATGCAGTCTGCCCAAGCATTTGTGGGTGCTGAGACCTGCGTAACCCATTACCTTCAGAATATCTGACCCTTTCCAAAAATCCTGCTGGAAATGAGCAGGGACAATTCTCTGGCCCAGGGCTGCTGCTTCTGTGGCAACCACAACACTGCAGGGAATTGGACAGCTGGATCTGTCATCCCTACCCCAAACTTTCAAAGCCAAGCTGGCAATGATGGAGTTCTTGCCAAGAAGGCAGGGAGATGGGCCACAGACCTCCCACACTGAAGAGGGGGATGTCACCCAGACCACATGCAGCTTTCAGGTGCCAACAAGCTCCACAAAGGAGGCCACACCAGGATCAGCCCTGTGCTAAGAGGGCAGCTTCACTTTGCACAAGAGAATCACACTTGACTTCATCTGCCTGCTGACACATCCCAGAGCTCACACTCACCCCTTCCTCACGTCCTGACCACAGAACTCTCGCAGCTCTGGCTCGCCAGTCCTTTGTAGCTGTGTTGTGTCTGTGATTTGTAAAACCACTCAAGTTTTGCAGTTACAAATGACAAGTGTAACAACAGTTGGACAACAAGTGTCCAACAGCCCGGCCATCCGTAACTCCTGGCAAGTCCTTCACACTCCTGAACCCACACAGAAATGTCCCTGAGCAAAGCTACACATGGGACAAGTTATTTAACTGCATTAACCCCAGAAAACATTCCTGTCATGAAGGAAACAAGACCCACCTACACAGCCACAGCCATTGTTGGAGAAGCTAAAATTGAGAAACCCTGTAAGCATGAATGCTCCGCAAAAGATTCTGAAAATATGAAACTCATAATCAAAGTAGGAATGAAAGTTAGCTCTGAGACTCAGGATACTGAGTCAGTTACTCTATAACCCAAGAACAATAGCCTAGCCAGCTAAAAGAGAGTCCTCTGGATTCAACAAAACCCTTTTGCTGATAGAGAATCCAAAGGTCAAAGTAGAAGTAAAAGTCAGTTTTACCACTGATGCTGATTGGCAAAAGCCTGGCCAGACAAGGAAAAATCTGAGGAATGTGAATTCAGATAGGATAACAGAGTCACTCCTATAGGCTATATGTAAAGTCCCCTGGTTTTCGTGTTATGTGTTGGTTAGTGTAAACTAGAATATTCATTAGATAAAAGGATATAATGTATTGCAAGAAGAACCTCACTCTCTTTTACCTCTCTCAATACTCCTCCTTCCCTTTTTATATCCCTCAATACTTCACTCTCTCCTTTGATCTCCTCTGATCCCCCTCCTCGTCCCTCTCTTTATCCCACTCCCTTTTCTCCCTCTCTCCATCCTTCTTTGCCCTCTCTTTACTCCTAACTCTCCTATCTCTCCCTCCTCCACCTTCTCCCCCTTTTGCCTCTTCACCTCTATCCCCAGGCTCTCAGGCCCAGCTTTCTCTCTCTGTCTCTGAGCACAGAGTTGTAGGCTGAAGCTGCAGCCTCAAACAGAGCTCTGTCCTTGTTAACAATAAACTGCCTTTCCCCTGAGCTAGCCTGGCGTGACCAGAGAGCCTGTAGAACCCCTGAAAGAGTCTCAGCCTACAACTACTACTACCACCACTACGGCTAGCTGGGATCCCTAACATCTACAAGCCAAAAGTGACCTCACAGTCCATCCTTGTCCAAAAAACCTTTCTGCTATGGCCAGTACCTATACTGATCTCTCTTTTTTTTTAATATATCAAATCCCTTTCTCAGGTTGAGCATGACTAAGCTCCAGAAGATCTGGACACAGTGGAAAACTAGCTAATTGACACTTGCTGCTCCTGGTTGGTGAGATGGAGACACAAGGCACCCAGGGCACTATGAACTAGCACAGCTAGTCTGGTGATTCACCTGGAGAAGCAAACTCCCTCCTGCAGTCACAAATCCTCACAACCACTCCTCTCAGACACACTTCTTACAGTCAGGTTTGGCCAGAACCAGACTCCTGTGCAGAGACTGCTTCATGCTCAAAATCAAAAGCACAACTGATGGAAGCCGGAGCCCCAAGTACAAGACAATTTAGGACTCACACCGAGAAGGAAATGTCAGTGGTGACAACGATGGCACGTTACCTTCTGCTAAATGCAACAGCATCAGACTGCAAAGTCCTGCTCAAGAGGCCATAGTAGCCATCAGGATGCACTGAATTAATGAATGTCTCTTTCCTAAAAGCAAAGGCTCTGGACACTTGCAGCATTCCCACAAAATGCCCACCATGGCTGCACACCAGAGGGCAGTGTGTGCAACACGCCAACCTCCGCTGCTCTGGCAATGCCTTTTCGAGAAGCACACGGGATGACAAATCTTGCTTGGGACTCATCCTAGCTTTTAATTTCACAGGTCTACAAAGGGGAATGGCCGTGGGCACAAGGAACAGAAGACAAAGGTTTCCCCTTGCACAGTACCAGAGAAGACTCAGGATGATTCTTTCCCAGAAAACAGCCCCTGAAGATTTCGGCTCTTGACTACTGCTGGTGGAGACCACTGAGACAAAGGTCTTCAGACAAAGACTAAGACCACAGCCACAATTTACTACTGATTAATAAAATGAAACAAACAGTTTTGATCAATTTCATTTATTTTCCAGTTCCCATTCTGAAATCAGTAAACTAGTTTTGAATTTTTTTCAGATAACTTGTTGAAACAATGATTTGAAATGATAGTGAAGTCTGTATAGTAATTGCTGTGGGAGCAATGGGAAGCTTAGAGCCAGACTTCACAGACAGGCCAGTTTTAGCTGGCTTTTTAATTTGAAGATTAATTAGCACAGTCTCCATACCTCTCCTCCCCGAGAAAGTGACAAGGGCAGGGTTTCCAAGTCACAGAACCACAGAACAAGGGGGACCTCTGGGCACTACACACCCAGGGACTATCACAAACAAACAGTGACTCCATTTATCACCTCTGTGGCCACTGCACAACAAAACTAGAATTGACCACCATAGTTTTTGTTTTTTCGGGGTTGTGGGACAGGGATTCCTCAACATCAGAATTTTACTCCACCTCCCCAGACCTGTCTCTGACACCCACATATCCTGGCAAGTGAAATAAAAAGTGGGTTTTGAGGCAATGGATTTTGACTCTACAGCATAAAAACGTAGAAACCCTGGAACCCTTCTGGTACAGCCTGGAACGCAGCCAGTAGCATAATAGATCAAGTTTATTTCCTCTGAGCCATGCTGGGTGCCTGTTTGTGTAAGCAAATTGTCTGACAGCCACAAAAGCACTTCCAGAAACCCTCAGCCCACCAAAACCACAGAAACAAAATGAAACTTTCTTTATCTGCTCAAATATTCTGGATCAGACTCACATTTGTACTCTCTGCCCTCTTCCTGACTCCACATCCCTTCTTCCCTGCAAACCCCGCTCAACCCAGTGACGCAGCTTAGGATATTCCATGTAAAATTTTGTTTAATTTGGAGACTGTGAAAAAGGGATAGATGGTAACCTGGCCTCCCTTGGTTTATTTTAGAATGTCTGGCTGATACTTTATTTGGTGCCTGAGGAGCTACAGACACATACCCAAATTCCCAACTCTTCCCCTAGGACAGAAGATGCTTCGATCCTCCCAAACTCCCCGACGTTCTTCTCTGTTGTTTTTAGCTCTATTGTTTCTTTCGGAGTTTAAGAGAGAGCCACGTGTGGTATTATTCAAAATATGAGCATGGGCTGAGTTTGCACAACAGGGTATTTTGTGGTCTAGTAACTCCTGGCATTTGATCTGACCTTTAAAGTGCACTTGAGAACTGCCACTGCCTTCAGAGCAAATCCTCTCCCCAGTGCTGCACTTTCCACACACTCCCACTATTTTTGGTGCTACTTTATTAACTGCTTATTTGATATTGAGAGACACATTACCAGTACCACTATCCCAGAGAAACACCACAACTCCTCAGTAAAACAGGCAGAAACCTCTGGAATGACTGATGTGCATGAGCAAAGCTCAGCTCCCAGGTAAAACAAGGACAACTGCTACTTACAACATGCAAGCCAGATAAGATGCACCTTGCAAAACCCATCTCATGTATGAACACCCTTCAACTTAGCAGTTACCTAAATGTTTTAGGTGCTCTCTTGACAGAAATAATCACAAAATCATGGAACGGTTTCAGCCAGAAGGGAGACTAAAGATCATCCAGTTCCAGCATCCTGCCACGGGGACACTTTCCACTAGAGCAGGTTGTTTGAGGCCATATCCAGCATAGCAAACACAGAGAAAATGAATGACACCACTGCTGCTGTCTGTCCAACAGGCCCCGAAATCCACAAATCAAAGCACAGCTTCACTTACTCAATTATTCATGAATAATTTTGACAGTAGCGATTCCTCCAAGAGAGCAACAGCAAACAAGCCATGGGATGAGGCTTAACGCAAATGCAGAGTGGGGAATGGGTTTTCCACATTGTGCAAGCAACTTTCTGAACAAAAGTGGTAATTTAAGAGAAATAATGACAGCAGTCACCAGCAAAACTCACAGGTACAGTGTCATTCACATTAATAAACCATAGCTTAAAGCCAAACAATGGGAAACACCAAGCAGCTGCTGGACAGGAGACTTCCACCCACCTGTATTTTGTTTCGAGCTGGAGGAGCCCCCTTGTTCTACCTTGGCCTTCTTCTTCTTGGAAGCAGAGGAGTCCGAGGAGAGTGCTGGGCGTTTCTCTACGGCTGGCGTGGAGAGGGCTCGCTTTTTGAAGAGCTCCCGCTCCCTCAGCAAGCTGGGGTCCATGATTCTGCCACGGGGAAAAGGAATCGGGTATTTAGGAGTAGAAATATCTGTTTATCACGGAATATGCTGAGTTCGATGGGATCCATAGGGTCCCACCTCTGAGTCCAACCCTCAGCCCCACACAAGACCTGGCAAGAATCCCACCCTGGGCCTGGGCGCGCTGTCCAAACGCTCAGTGAGCTGTGTCAGGATCGGTGCTGTGACCATATCTCCGGGGAGCAATTAATTTCTCGTTCGCGCCTTCTTTTCCCGAATATGGACTTAAAGAGTAGAGTAAAGGTGTCAGCGCACTACCGGAACCGCAAGGAGTGTGAATGGGAATGCCGAACCAGCCCTCACGGCCACAGCAGGGCAGGAAAGCCAGCTGCCAGCATAACGAGGGACCTCACGGCCACCGGCAGGACGGAACAAAGTAGCAGCGCGGCGGGCGGGCGACCGGAAACAACCGGCCGGACGATGCCCGCGCCTCGCCGCCCCTATACCCGCGCTCAGAGCGGGGAAGCCGCTCCCACGTTCCCCTGCTCCGCTCCTGTCCCGGTCCCGGTGCTGGTCCCTGCCCATGTCCCCTCACGGCGGCCCCCGCTCACCCGCGCGCCGCCGCCGCCTAGCGAGCCACGCCGCTCCCGGCAGCCCCCGCGCGCTCCGCCCCGGAAACGGCCCGCCCGTCGCCATGGCAACGCGGCCCGGGCCTGCCCACACACACACAGACACACACGAAGAGGTTATTTATTTAAATGTTTTTATTAACAGTCAGTTTCACACAGTGAAAAAGTTTTAACAGTGCTGCTTGAGGAAGAGAAAAGGCAGCAGCAAGAATAACACAGAGGACAGCAGGAGTAATTAAAGCCCCTGTGAAGCAATAGTCTGTGCAGATAATGCTCATGGTGGTGGGAAAGATTAAAAACCAAATCATCTTGATTTCTGCGTTCAACTGAAAATCCCTTTTCTGGTTTCTGTTTTGCATTTCTTGGTCTGGGTCACAGGTCCAGCTGTTGCTGCCGAGGTTCCAAACCATTCTGGCACCCTTCTCTTAGCAGGGGCGTGCGAGTTCTGGAAAGAAACAAACGCACTAAGGTGGAGGGAAATGCACATCGTTTGGGGAGTCTGGCTCGCTTGCACAGCTCCACTCCTCAAATTCACACTCAGCTGGAGCCATGAACTGCCCAAATTGTTCATGGAAGGCTTATGGCACACTTAAATCCAACACCTTAGTCAAGTCCCTAAGGGAATAAAAATAAACTCTGAGAATCAAGGCTGAGAAATAATTGCACTCGCAGCAATACCCAGCTTCAAACTGAAGCAAGGGGTGCAACAAGTGGTGATGGTCAGAAACATGAGCTCCCTTTTAAATAAAAACTTTTAATGTCTGCTCATACAGCTTGTGTTCCTACAGACACCAGAGCAAAAATCCTTAATATGAGCGGCACAGCCTTGCAGAATCCTGTACTTAAAAGGAAAACAAGGAACCAAATGTCCTCTTAAAATGTTGGAAGCATCTGCCACAAGACAGATGACAAAATGTACTGGAGGAAGTTTCCTGTAGCAGTCTATTGCTGTCCATGTGGGATACCTAGATACATCAAGGATGATAAAAGCAGCATGGTATCACTGCCTAAGGAATGTTGATGAGAGAAATGGGCTGGCAAGCCAGGCCAAACTTTCAGACACAGTCTGCAATGCAGACAAAAGCTGAGAAGTTGGTTGTTGAAGATGCCCACCCCAATGACCAGGTCTGGACTGTGCTCCTACAGTCTCACCTTTGGCTGAGAGTCAGCAAAGAGTTCCTCTTCCTCAGGATTGAGAGCAGGCTGGTTGGAGGAGGCCGGGGTGATCGGCTTCAAAGGGCCTGCTTCCTCCCTGCTCCCTGCCTGGCTGGCATCCACACTCCCTGCAGCCTTACCACAGCACAGAACGGAAGCACCACGTTACTTGTGTCACAGTCCCTCATCAACAAAGTTCCAGCACCTCTGCTTAATAAGGGCACTGCCTATTTCTTATTAATTTCACCACAAAAAATTTGAGCAAGTGACGTTCCTGCTTTTCAAACACACAGCAACTGGAAATTTTACTTGGGCCTTTTTTTAAACAGAGAAAAACACTTCCTCCATCCCTATGGCTCTGAAAACTTGAAATATTTACTTCTGACTCACAAGTGTTATATTTTCACATGTGTTTTTACAGGTGAAGTGTCAGTTAAAAACAGCACAGTGGGCACAGAGATACTAACTCATGTTTTTTATATCATGCTGCTGGTCATAGTTTGCAGCAGTCCATGCTGACGTTTTTGCACCAGCTACACATCTTTGCATTACCAAAATCCTCACTAATGGCACATTTACCACATGCTTTATTAGAATAAAAACATCTGTTTACCAAAGCCAAAGGCACCACATGCAGATGGGTTTTCTCTGCTCCTTCCTTGGATGCTGGATTGATCCCATTACCCTGTAAAAGCCGCAGAAATGTCAGGCCATTCAAATCCAAGAACATCCATTAAGAGATGTAAAATTGCTTGGTACAGAGAATTATTAGAACCAGGGAATGTTCTGAAGGAGAAGTAAATAAAGACTGTTTGGATTAGCTTTTGGATTTGCAGTCTGTTCCTTTGGATTATATTAATTTGATTACTAACAGCGTGTCATTCCCATTATTAGCTCCAGGAGCTAGCAGGAGCAGGGAGAAGTGTGATCAGAGCTCAGGCAATTGGAGTGTCAGGAGGTCAACTGCAGGAAAAAGGCAGCTCTGACACAGATATTGTAGAAACAAAAGAGCACTCAGGGAAGCAAGAAAATCAATTTGGCAAAATAGCAATGCTTGAAAAATTGTTTTAGCCACTGTTTGAGAAATCAGCCCAAAGCTCTGTAAGGATGCTAAGACATGAAATCCCAGCACAGGTAGCAGAATTTGGAGTATGGTATTTCTTTTCACCATTCCCACCAGGTGCCACTTAGTGCAGGGTGTCCTTTATACAAGGTGCTGAACTGGGACTGGGGGTCACAGAGGCCAGCAGAGGGTTCAGACTATCCTGGATTTTCTCCAACAGCAACAAAGAGCTCCTTATTTCCCAAGATTTGTCCTCCAGGAGACATTTGTTATCAGGCTGTACCCAGCAGTTCCAAGCAATATAGGAATCCAAAGGCTGAGACATTGCTGACTGGAATTGCCTCTTGCTTTTTCATCCTCTCGCCCTTCCTGCTTCCCGCATAGTGGGAGAACTCTTTTCCCACATCATGTTGGTTACTAGGTATCAATACACAGAAACAAAGCAAGGGCACAACCCGGATCTGGTTGTGATGAAGGAACGAGCATATCCAAGTTTTCCTACTGGGAAGAACTTGTAATGTGTGTAACAAATCACAGCTAAGCTGCACAGGTCTGACCTCTTCCTAGGTTAATACTTATCCCAAAAGAATCCTCAGTTTCTGCTCAAAGTATTCCTCTAAGGAGGAGGAGGAGGAGGCAGTTCTACTCAAAACTAATGGAGAGCTGGATTGGGGAGATGCTAAGCACTGCTGGAAACACAACAAGACTCTCTACGTCTGTCCCTACAAAGAAAACATGGTTTTACAAAAGAACAGTTGTATAACCTTCTTTTACTAACCTGTGTTTTATTCCATAAGGCACCTTGCCTGCTTGCTTGATCTGCTCCTCTTTCTCCCTGCTGCCCTTCAGGCCACACCAATCGTCTTTTGATACCTAAGCCATCCTGAGATTTATTTCTGTCCTCTTTCTCCAACAGTGCAATCACCATCTTGATCAGATACAGCTCAATATTTGCAGGAGTAAGTTTTCTAATTTCTTGAATTTTGGTAGTGTCTTGGAAAAAATATAAATAGAACGTTAATTGTTTAAACTTCTTGCCCCTGATTCAGTTTTCTTATATTGTAAAACACATTTGTTGCACCTCATTAAAGCCCAGAATGGATTAAGGCATAGCAAGCTAAGAAAATAAAAATGTATAGGTTTGACTTGAAATATGTGATAAATTCCCAGTGTGTTTTCTGAGGATGCCAGTGCTTAGGGGAATACTTTGTCAGGCTGATGTTTTTTTTCCACAAACATTTAAGCAAATACAGATTTAAGAGGGATGCCTCAACCATTTCCATACAATCAAGTCAAAGGATTTGTAAAGGCCTGCCCCATTGTTATGGATCGTGATGGAGTTATTTTCTAACTGAACCTTGAAAGGAAAGCAGTGACCCTGGCACTGCCCCAGCCTGATGGGCTCCAGGTGAGGTCAGCGATGCTTACAGTGATGCCACACGTACCTGAGTGAATGGGAGGACTGCGGATAACGTCCCGAACAACCTGCTGAACCGCAGGGGTCAAACCTGCTCGCTCCAGGCTCACGGTGTAGCCGGCTCTCAGGGCCTGTGACAGGTGGGTGCCAACCACAGCAAGGGGCAGGGATCTGCACTCACTCACGGCCGCCTGGGGAAACAAAAAGTGCAAGGGATTTGCACGGCACAAGTGTCATTCCCAAAAAACGATCCGGAGACACTGGCACACAAAGCTCCCCGAAACACTGCATTATTCCTAACAGTTATCTCGTTCCTTTTCCAGCTTGTCAAGTGTGTTTCTCTCTTAAAACTTCATAGCTTGAGTGCAACACCTCACCCTGGACTTAGTTGAGATGAAGGACTGTGGTGCACCAGGCCTCTCAGGGGCCCACACAATACAGAACATCCATGCAGAACATGGACAACAGCACCAAAAAATATCCCCCACCCATCATTTTCATGCGTTGGATAAATTGTCCTCTTAAGACATTTGCCTTGAAGAAAATCATCTCAAACTTGATTGACCCAAACTTTTTTTTCTTAAGGGCAGATTTCCAGCTGCAATCTTACCCTCTTCAGAAAAGCATGTTTCAAGCTTCCACCCATTTCTCCACAAGGAATACACACACGGTGCATATCATCAGGATTAGTGGATATAGAGCAGCAAGTTGCATATTAATAATTGCACAACTATTTCTTGTTAATTCATCCTTTAACTTGGGGACCACCTGACAAAAGCCAGAGCAACTGGAAGAGTTGCTTATTGTGGAATTAAAAACTCACTGTATCCCACCTCAGTTTTCCAAACCACTACTTCAGAGGCATGTAAGAGGATGTGCCCTTCCCCAGGAAAAGAACGGCCTCAGAGTTTTAAAGCAAACTATCCAGCACTGTGCAGAGGATTTAAGAGAACTTGCACATCTCCCTTCTCTAGACAAAGCATCCCTGCTGTCAGTTTTCAGCAAAGCCAAAGCTTCCACAGTCAAAAGCTTACCAGAGAGTAGTTTTTCTCTTGAAACAGGATATATGTGACCTCCTCTGAGCGGGAAAGGGCTCTAGCGCACTTCCAGGGAGATGCTTCTTTCTGAACCTTAGATTCAGATGTGGGGAATGTGTTGGTCTAAGTGAGATAAAGCAGAATTAAATGAATTGTATCCGAGTGGCAACCAATTGATTACCCTCCCACTATCTGAAGTTATCTGATAAAGTAGCACCAACAGAATCATTAATGTCTCTGGAGGTGCATTTTGACCCAAACTCCATGGGTAAGTAAAGAAAGGAGGGAAAATTAAGCAAGGAGAGAATCCAGACGGACACCCACATGTTCTTGTCTTATTAAAACCAGCACAGCATCACCCAAGGAACTTGGAAAAGAAAACCAGCCAGAACAAAGTGCCCAGGCCAACACATCATAGGTATTTGTCATTCCATAGGAAACTATGCCATCAGAACAAATTGTGGCACTCAGTCTTCTCATGGGAAACTTTTCCATTTGAGCTCAACTTTCTCAACACAGACTCCCTGAAAACAACTGAAAAACTAGGCATGCTTTTGGTTCCCATTGCTAGATCAAAGTTGTTTTTTTTTTTATGAAACAGAAAGATAGCTCCATGGACTCCAATAGCTGCAGATTAAATCCCATCCTTAAGGCTCCTGTCAAGGAGAAGACACTTGAGATCATTGTACCTGCAAACCATTTACTTGGCAGAAGTCCTTAATTTCAGCCAGGAGAGGCATCAACATGGTGGACCTGGCTTCAGACACACCCTCAATTTTCTTCAGGTTCTCAATGCTTGTAGGCCTGTTTTAGAATGAAAAATACAACAAGGTAAGACATGCCCAAAGTATTGCTGTCTAATGCCTTCCAGTAGCTGGGGAAGGCACTTCAGATGTCTCCACTCTCCCAACAGAAGCAGGAAAGGGATTTGTGACTCGGCTTGCAAAGCTCCCCAGTTTGTACATGTCTGCACGCTGGCTTTACCTGATCCGAACCATCTCCACCAGGATCTTATTGGTTGCCAAGACAGCTGGAGGAATTTCTTTCTCATTAGCTACCTTCTGTCTAGCAGTCAGCAGCTTGCCATACAGAGCAGCCTGGGAAGGAAGGAGCCAAATTCTTAGGAAGCAGCTCTACATCACTCATAGGTAGAACTGCTGCAAGAGCAAACGTTATCACCTCCCTGATCTTTCCAATAATACACAAAAACCCTGCAATCCATGAACCCCCCTCACGTTATTTCATTCCTATTCTGGGACTGCTATTCAAAACAACTCAGTAATTTTAAGAGCTGTCCAAGCCAGCTGCCCAAACACAGAACAACTGTGGTTTACAGGCTGACTGCAATTCAGAGATATCCTCCCTATTCCAGAAAAGCTTACCTCTAGTTCTTTTTCTTTGGATGAAACACCTGGTTCTTGGGGCTTCAAAGGAGATTTCAGTGGTGAGTGCCCTGAAACGCTAACAAAAAAATCAAGTGTGAAGCAAGCCTTGCTTTGGATCAGTTTACTCAGGGACTTGGTTCAAGGCTGTGGGAGAACAGCAGCCCAGCTTATCTTGCCAGTGCCAACATCACCTCATGCAAGCTCTGCCCCTAGGCAGGACTGGAGCTAGTTGGGGTACAACCAGCAGTATCCTTAATGTCACAGTTACTCCGAGCTGGTGCTGCAACCTAAAAACAGTCTGCGATTGTACAAAGATCAAGCAGATGAAATAACATCTGTGGGAGTCTGGGGGGAAAGAAACCAACCCTGTTCAGCAAGAACTCTCAAAGCTGGATTCCCATATCTTGAACAAAAACAAGCTCTAACAGTCACTTGTCCCCTGTGACATCCCACCTTTCATTTCTGCCCACGGCTGAGAACGTTAATCCTGGCAAACGGACTGATCACCTTAAAACAACCAGTGAGAGGGACACAGCTGCTGTGCTGTGAGTGGAATTAGCACAGCTCCCAGTCCATGGGCTCTTGGGCTCAGGGACATTTACCTTTGACTGGACTGCCATGATTACACTGCACTATCTGTTAGCACACAAGTCTAAGAGCCTCCTTTCCTAAGCACAGTGCAAAATAACTTGATTTGGATTTTAACCATCCCTAAAATAATATGTCTTCACATGGCTGCAGTGGCAACTGCTCACTTAAGTGACACAGCCTCTCTTCCTGTCATCTGCCAGCACCACAGTGGTGGCCTGAAGGAGGAACCCAATCAGAAATACAAGGTGCATTTAATCTGAAGCAGCACCTGAGCCAGGAAAACAAATTACTTGGTCTGCTTGTTGCAAGAGGTTATTTGATTTCTTTTGACCTGAGGGAGCCTTGAGTTGGTCTCAGTCTTTTCCAGACCAGGGTGGAAAAGCAGAGCCCTCCATGCTCCCTGATGTTTACTGTGAAATCTTGTAAATACAATAGATTTTGAAATACAATGCAGTGTACAGCAAGTTTTAGGCACTTGTCTTTTTTCAATGCATTAAGCATTTCCACACCCATTCCATAGGAAAGAAATGCTCATTTTAACGATCACTCGACATGCAGTATCCCCATTAACACAGTAAAAATTAGGTAAATATATTTTAATTTCAAATAGTGTACCTGTTAAGCATGTTAGTGCTTCTTGGAGGAGTTATACATTTTCTGGAATAGGAGAACAACTCATATAGAGATATCTATAAAAAACCAGAAGAACAAGACAAATGCTGATTTACCATCTTTTCACTGAGTTTGTTGTTGATAAAACAATTTATTTGTGATATGTTTGCAAGCTGGTTGGGTTTTTTGGTTTTTTTTTTTTAAGATGAGCAAGGATGGATCACACTGCAGGAGGGTTGTACTGGTACAGACCTGCTTGCCTGGTGACTGTGTTGTTCCTTTAGTGCCTGGGGAGCGCTGCCTGGAAAGCACAGGCGATCGCTTGCTGCTGTAATGCAATTAATTATATCTTAATTCCATTGTGCAGTGACACTGCCCTTCAAAAAATAACATTTTGCTAAATAAATTGATTCCAGCTAGGTACAGGGATGTATTTGGCAAATCATGTTATTGATTAATTATTAGAAATGAAAAAACAGAACACCAAGAATCTCAAAGCCTCCTCCTGTTCAACCCTGCCTTCTCCAAAAGCAGGTTTCAGAGATAGATCTGATGTGAACAAAGAAGTGTTCAAGAGAACACATGTGCTGCAATTACCTGGTAGAAGATCTCTGCAGATTAAGGTCTTCACTGGACTGTAACAGGAGACTTGGATTTGAGGCAGATCCAGTTTGTGACAGCCAATTTCTACCCTGTAAGAATCAAACCACATGGTTTAGCTGTGGTTGACTCAGCAGGAGCACTCAGTGGATCATTTCAGTACCACAAGTACCTTCTGGGTGAGCACACAAATGGTGGCAAACTTGTTGTTATGGGCTGAGACTTCTTTGAGGAACCCTTCCATTTTCAGCTGCTGGGAGAGCAGTTTCCACCAGTTCTCTGGCCACTCTTTTCCACAGCCAAAGAGAGGGTGCCTCCGGTACTGGCCTGGCAAGCGCTGAGAGCACTGAAAGTTTTGAAACAATCTGTCAGATTTGTCCAGTCCTTGCACAGGGAAGCTTCAGGTACAATCACTAAACCAAAAGCCCAGTCTGTGAGGAGCCTCCTCTAACCTATTCCACTCCTCATCTACTGTCTCCCAAGGCCATGGCAAGTTCATTTTTCCCTAGATACACCTGTGTGACAATCAGCAGTTTAACTTCATGAAAAGGTTAAACAAGGAACATAATTCACCCAGTTTTACCAAGTACTACAGGTCATTGCTTTTCTCCTCAGTTTGTGAACATAAAAAGTATTTTGTTCTTATTCTAATTTATTTCCAGTTAATTTCTTGCTTAGTATTTCAAAACAATTCAAATGAAAGGTATAGAAAAATTAATTTATATTCATTCTGGGATCCTACTTCCTACTTCAGTATTCCAGTCAGAGAGCAACACAAAGCTACAGTGGAAGCCATCCTTTGCTTTATTCAAACATAAGCCAACTAACTGAGCCAAGATGTGCATCCTTCACTCTGAAAAGGCCATTCCTTTCAGGATAGTCAAAATTATGCATTTCCATAAAAAATTAGAGGACAATCATCTTGCTTGTTGGATGGGGGGTGGAGATGAGCAGCTTCCCAAAGTCAGGACTACCTCTCTACACAAACATTCACCTCTCCAAGAATAATGGTATACGCACATAGACATGAATGTATATCCATGTACTGATTGACAGATCAGTTAAGGAGACACTGTCACAGCCCCTCCCCTCAGAACACACACAAGGAGTTGCACCACCACTCACCGACCCTCGAAGAAGCAGAATTGGCATTTTGGTCCCAAACTTCTCATCCAGGGCAGACACTGCAGACAGCAGCTGGTGTGCTTGCTTCCCAAAGTCCTGCAATCCGCCGTCAAAGTCACTGGGGACTGCCGGGCAGGAGCCGCTGAAAGGCACAAAGGAAGCCAAGCTTAACATAGAACAAATCTCCTCTCCCTTGCTCCAAATGTTGTCAACCCAGTCATTAATGAAATAATTAAATGAAATAAACACAAGTGATTGACTTGTACTTAGTCTCTAATAAAGGTCCTGGTTCTATACATTTAGACACATTTAATTATCTGTATCAATGTAACTTCAAGACGCATTTATATTTCTATCCATGCAACTTCTCAGACAACTGCCCAACCCAACAGTAAGTTCTCCATGACACCTGGTGCTAAGAATATTGTCTCAGCAATCTTTTGAATTCAGTATTTGAACACTTGCATTGGTTTGGGCATGCACAACGTTTCTTTCACTGCACTTACAAGCTTTTTTTCTGTTTAAGAACTTAAAGGAAAAACAAATACCATGAGTAAAGAGCAACCCTGTTAAAGGCTATGTAAAGTTTGTTAATGTACTTACTGAATAAAAGAACCCACTGAAAAACTACTGGCACAAGCCACTTCTAAGGAGAAAAATGAAAATTATCTGTTTCAAGTGGTTTCAGTTCTGCAATACAAATTAACTGCTTGGCTCTTTATTAGCACAGCAAGGTGACTGCAAAGAGAGAAATTATGATCTTTTAAATTCTTTTTTTACTTGTAGTAGAGGCCAGGCAAACCTGTCTTAGTCCTTGACATGCAGAAATCCAGTAGCTAAATTGTTAACACTTTCCCAGAAAACAACACAGCCCAACATCTTGCCTGGGATCAGAAAGCACCAAGCTAACAGCAAGAGCAAGGAATGCTTTACTGTAACTTCAGGGAGAGTTTTATTGTAACCACAGAAGCAAGCGACATAGGTGTTTCTGCTCATACCTCTGTGACTATCAGCCTCCTGAGTCCCCCTCATCCAGCACATCCATAAGATTGTTAGCAAGTTAAAAGAGCACATGTCAGCACAGGGGAACAGCTCCCTGGACACTGGAGCAATTTAGCCTTAGACACCTGGTGCCACACACCATTTGCAAGTGCTGTCTTCTGGGATTAATTACCTAACAGGGCTTAAACTCATGAATAGAAGTGTTTTTCCCTGAGTGTTGCTCTAAACCTCTTTTAGGAACTGTGATCCTGCTCTCTTTCCAGGCTTTCCCACAGCCTAATAATTTAGAGCTTATCATGGCTTGCTCAACTCACTAGAAAAAGGTTAGAGAGATGTTCAAAAATCAACCTCAGGCTGAACAGCTGCACGATCAGATGTGTGAAAGTCAATTCTTTTAGATAATTTGTCTTGTAAGTCAGTCTGAGAGAACATAACCTCTATGATCAGCCTTCAGGGAAGAAAGCTTACCTGGACCTGCAATTATCACAGCATTCTTCTGTGCCCATGATGCCAGAGGAAACCTTTCGGAGTTGTCTGTCTTCAAAATGAGACAGGATGATTCTACTCATGGGAACAAAAATAATTCAATAAAAGACCAAGAATTTACACGTGAAATTTATTGCAGAAAATGGAGTTGGAATCAGCATCATTAATTAATTCACTGGGGAATCAATTACTTAGCCTTGGTTCCTCTAAAGAAAAAGTATTTTTTTTTTAAAAAAAAAAGCAAATAAGGAAAGGTATAAATGTGCTGAAGGTGTACTTTTGATACTGCTTATTAATATAGAATAGAATGTTCTGTGCTTGTGGAACACATTGCCAGTCTGAGATGCCTTCTGGTTGCACAACCCCCAGTTGTGCCCGAGTCCCAGCAGCTCCTACCAAAGCTGCCTGCACTGACAAAGCACTAAATAGGTTCCAGCACTCACTTCCTCCTGCAGCTATTGGATAGCAGGTACTTCTCCATCTTTGCCAACATTTTCAGCTTGTACAGCCGGAACTTCTCATTGTGGATCTCGCTCAGGAGGCGTCTGAGACGGAAGCAAAAAAAGCAGAGCCTTAAATACTGACCACTATTCCCCTGTCCCACACCAAAAACGAAATATGCCAGACAATGCACTCTAATTCACCAGGAAGAGCTAGAAAAAGTATCCTACTAAAACCAGATCCAAGCTGCCTGCCTGCTTCTCGACCACTTTAATCCTTAAAGCATGGGGCATACTCAGGAAAGCACAGGAGATTCCTATTCTTCTGAACATGATCCCAAAGAGGCTAGAACAGGGGAGAGACAGAGAGGTTCTTCCAAGCTCACAGGCTACTGAGCTGCAGAGACACACAGCAAAAGGCCCTCAAGAGGGAGAAAAGGGCAGTGCCCAGAGCTTTACCTGTTACACGTCAGGTCTGTTGCAGTCCAGAGGACGTGGCAGGCAGCGGGCAGCCCGTCGCGCCCGGCTCTCCCCATCTCCTGGTAATAGGATTCCATCTCCTTCGGGGCACCGTAGTGGATAACCAGCCGGATATCGGCCTTATTGATGCCCATTCCAAATGCCACCGTGGCCACAATGCACTGCAAAACAGGAGCCACGTGCCTTCAGGTGATCCCTGAATATGCCTGGGGCAATTCTCACAGACTTGTGTCAATCTGCTGCCACAGACTCGAAATCCAGCCTGAGTTAAAACATCTTCCGACCCACAGTGCTCAGTTTGGCCAGGGCACAGCCATAGGATTCACAACCGTGAGAGGGATGATGTGCCATGGCAAACGCAGGACTGTTTTCAAGGAGCTGTTCTCAACAGGAACAAAACAGAGATCATGAAAAGGAACACAAGAAGTCCCAGGATATCTCTGTTGCCCAGGAAAGAAGTAGCTCACAGACGGCGTGATCTTGCTCCAGCTACCACCATTTTCCTTGGATACCATGCATTTTTAAGGGAATTACTACAGAAATCCGAAATATTAGCCAGGAGTCTTATTACTGTCAGCACAGACCAGCAATTTCTTCACCCAGAATTGCAGACAGAGGACATGGCTAACACAGGCTGATATTCCAAAATTTTCTTCTACCAAAAACCCTGCAATTCTAAATAGGACCAAGACAATTTTGTTTCCTACATACCTGAATCTCATCCCTCATGAACTGGTGGTGAGTGTCTCTCCTCTGCTTGTTCCCCATCCCAGCATGGTAGGTACCACAGGCTACGTTGAGTTTATTCAGTGCACACACCACCTGCTCAGTGGCCTTCCTTGTGGGGCAGTAGATGATAGTGGGGCCTTCAAACTCATACACAAAGCTGCTGAAAATAACAATGATGACAATAGGTAAAGATACAGAACAAAATAAGCCACCTGCCTGTAAAAAAATACACCCGAGGGATCAATACCAGGTTTAAATGCTTACCTTCCTTTCCTAGTTAGGAACTGCTTCAAATCCCTACAGATGTCTCCACTTTGCCGTCCAACTTCCAGGTACAGGTTAGGTCTGTCAAAACTGGTACAGGTCACCTGGGGATTCCTCAAGTTCAGGCACTTCACAATGTCCTCTCTAATCGAGGGACTCGCAGTTGCAGTTAATGCAATAATGGGGACCTGCAAAGACATGGAGAATGGCATTCATGACATCTCGTTGATAACTTCTTATACCAAAAACCTCAATAGTCTACTGACACAGAACCTAAACAGACACTTAGTTGTGTTTATCATTGGATAAGTCCAGTCATTTGAAAAATATAGTTAATACCGAGCTTCTTGAACATTTTACACTAAAGCTCTTGAGAGAGGAGACAGGAACAGAAGACTTTAAATATAAAGTTTTCTTCTGAATTTATTTTCCATGAGTCCACAGCACTTCACAGATGTGATGAGCTAAATTTAGGCAACATAGGATGACACTTCCAATAAAAGCATACTAAGCTCAGGCCTAAATTTTTGAGCTTATGCAGTAAGTGCTTGAGGAGTGACTAGACATCAGTAGCATGCTCCTACAAGTCACTCGGTCAGGTAAAACTAACTCCTCCAGTATTAAACCAGAAGCTGAGGGACATCATCCTTCTAAGCACAGGGATCCAAAGCAATTAAAATTTCATAAGTCTTTGGTAGTCCAAGTTCAGAACATCCTTCGTTTAAACACTGGGAAAAATCTACAAAGCCCAGTCACTGACAGGGATGCTCCAACTCCAAACCAGCATGGTCAGTACACCCAGAGCACGACATCAAAAGGCTGGTACTTCCAAACCAGCACACAAAACCCTTTTCACAAACCCAATATAGCCAAACCTCACCGATGGCAGAGTCTTCTTTAACAAGCTTAACCTTCTGAAGGAGCTCCTGAAGTCGTGGCCCCACTCGGAGATGCAGTGAGCTTCATCCACAGCTATGAGGGCGATACCTGGGGGACACAAAACAGCAGCACAGCAAGCTCCAGCTCTCCTGAGAAGTCTCCAGCAGTGCTTTAGTTCTTGTTCCTGGAATGCTTTCTGCTGCACCAACTTTAAGTCCTCTTTCACAAAAAAGGCCCAATAGCTTCTACAGCCTCCCCCCACCACAATCCAAGCTCCAGATGTCCAACATGCCTCACGGGAATAAAAATCTCAAGCTACTTCCAACAGGACCTTTTCCTACTCACTGCTTCTCAATCATAGTTACAAATAAGAATTACAGATGACATTTGTTGTAGTTTCTGGATTTTAACACAAAGCCTGACTATCTCAGACAAACACTGATTTTTTTTCTTCAGTGAGAGGACCTTGTGTGATGAATGGGAATAAACAGTGTCACTGCTCTCACCAAGAAATGTGCGAAAAGTCTTCAATTATCAAAAAGGCTTAAACACAATGATCAATTTAAGCTGCCTGCCAAGTCACCCACAGTCTGATCCCCAACTTACCTACAGTTTGGTCAAGGTCCTGAAGTAACTCTAAGTTCCCTGAACAAAACTCAGGAGTCATGTATATGACTCTGTACTGACCCCTAAAAGACCAGAAAAAAAATACACTGACACAGGAAAGAAGACCCCAGACAATTAAATTCAATGAAATCATGACTGCATTGAAAAACATTGTGAGAACAACAGATTTATGACGGGAAACAAGAGGAATTAAGTGAGGACCACAGAAAACATTCCAGAAACATAGGAAAGCAAGGCATTACAGGAAAAGGAAAACCAGATTTGACAGCCTTTCGAGTAAGAAGGGACTGCTGTGTTGATGACAGATATAAGTCTAAAACCTGGCTAAAATCAGGTATAAATCAGAACACAGCTGAGTCAATAAGCTCCATCTCCCCAGCCAAAAGGCACAGGAGGGTGGCTGTAGCCTCCCACACATTCAGCCTGGGTGAATGCAAACAATATCCCGAGTGCCAGGTCCCAGGGCTGGGCTAGAACCAGGAGTTTCATTGACAATGGAGCAGGGAGATATCCTACCCCTGCTGCATCCCTATGTCACAGCCCAGAGCACCAAAAAGCTTGGCTAAAACTCACCCTCTGATGGAATCCTTGACCTGTTTCGACTGAGCTGAACCAAGGAAACAAGCTGGAATTCCTGTCATTCTGCAGAAATAAAACAGAACAGTCATGAACAGCCTCACTCTCCAAGCTTTAGCTTCCAGCCTGTGCTGAAGTGCAAGCTGTGAGGTCAGAGACTACTTTCTTCAAGGATCTTTGTGTGAAACATCTATAGAAAAAGTAAAAGTGGTGCATGGCTCTTCCTGCCACCCAAATGCTCTTTCACTGTCTCCACAAGACATACACTGGATCAGTAGGAATCAGAGAAAGGAAGACAGTTTTCCTTGCACAAGTTCACAAATAAAACATCCAAAAGAATATGCTAAATATGCTTTCTTTAACTAGTCACTGCTGCAGTTCCTCACATCTGGATGTAAGTCTTGCTAGCCCACAAGTCTTTTACCTTGTTCAATCTTTTGTGAGCTACTGACGCTGCATCTGCTAATTTTAAGTCAGGTGGCTGGTTTTTAATGACATAATAATTACCAGCTCAACTGTTTTGGTTTTTTTTTTTACCTCTTTACTTGGTGATTTGCTGCATTGTCTCAGAGCCCTTGGTTTCCACAGCTGCTCAGTCCAAAATGCAGCCAGACTGACAAACTGACGCAGTTTGTAGAAATTCAGCCTCCTCGGCCCTCAAAATGAAAGACCCACTGGGAAGGTAGTGAATGAACCCCTTCCACTCAGGAAAACAGTGGAAAAGTCAAAGCAGCAGCTGAACACACAGACACCCTGCTGAGTAACAGTCAAGAAGCTTAGGCTGACCAGCCATTCATCTGCACACAGCCACCATGTGCAGCAGAAAATGCCACCCATAATTGATATTCCTCACTTCAAAACATCTTCATCTCCCCTCTTTCACAAGACTCGTTCTTCCCTAGTTGGACAAGGCAGCAATGAACTAGACAACTCAGCATGAGTCCCACAGCTTCAGTGAAAAAGTGTCAGAAGTGAATAGCTCTTACAATAGGAAGTGAATACATGTGGAGAAAGCATTATCAGGTATTAAAAATCAAAGATTTATCTTGACAACACCAAAAACTGCTCATGTCAGAGTGATTTGGTGTCACCCACGAGTTCCCCCCTCAGATCTCTTAAGAAGGGAAGAGGCCAGGTGTTAGGAGACCTACTACACTGTCCCTCTTGAAAGCCCACGCTGTAGCTTTGATCCGGGTGGACTACAGCTTCCGGCTGTATTCAGTTCAAATGTCACTCCTCAGACCCAAGGGAAGCCCTACCCAACTTCAACATAAGTCTGACAGCCTCAAACAGCTCCCCCATCGCTTTGGTCTGGACACAGAAGGCCGGTGAATCCAGAAATAAGTGCCTTCAGAAACCTCCCACCAGCGTGCAACCTTTGCAGCCTCAGCCTCTGGTTCCCCTATGTGGCAAATCCAGGGATCCGAGACTGCTGACACAGGCTGTGTGTGTTCCTTGAGAAACACGTGCTCTACAGCTGACACACAGCCTGCTGTACACTGAGCTGCAAATGGGAAACACCCAGAAAAGCCACAGGCAGCATCCAGGTGAGTCCATGGGGCACCTAGCAGCAGCCTGGCACTGCTGCCATGTTACTCACGTCAGCTGCAGCACCTGGTCCTCCATCAGGGAGATAAGAGGGCAGACGACAACCCCTGTGCGTCCGGTGTAAACAGGAGGAAACTGGTAGCACAAGCTTTTCCCGTAGCCTGAGAGAGGGAAAAAAAACCATTAAGTCAAACGTCATGCTTTCTATGCAGCTACAACAGACAATTCTAACATCTCGGTGAGCTCAAAAAACCAAGCTCGTGTTTGTTTTGCCACTCTCCCCCCCAAAAGGGAACGACTTTTTATTGTTTCTTAGGATGCAACGGTAACTCACCAGTTGCCATGACAACAAGATTATCTCTTCTGTCTTCCAAAAGAGAATTGATCACTTTCCACTGGACCCTTTAAATTAAACAAAGGGGAATACTTGATTTTTGCCAACACAGATAACAAGTAAATTGTATGAAACTGCATATTCTGTTCAATTGTGGGTTAAAGGGACCCTTGAGGCTGCCTCAGAGTGTTGTCTTTGCATTCTGCAGCCACTCAGACACTCCAACTACTGCAGGCAGGGTCACGAGTGACAGAGTGGGGGTCTAACAGCAGTCAGGCAAGCAGCACTTGATGCAGACACACACAGGAGATCACAAATAACACCTGCAGTTTCCACAGTTTTTATGGATCAGTTATCTCCAAAACGAGTGTGAACAAGACCTGGATTTGTTTGTTGCCATTTCTTCAAGTAAGCAGTAATAAAAACATCATCCAGGTTGAAGGAAAGGCAGAAACGCATACCCCAGAGTGTCCATTGAAATAGAAAATACACTCACGGTTTAAATGAAGAATGCCCAAAATAGGTCTTCAGACACATGATATGGCTTTGTCCAGGTTCTGGCAGCAGTGGATCTTTAGTAGGAGAGAGAAGGAAATGCTCATTTGGGAGTAAATTTTAAAAAGATAAAGCACAATCTCCACAAACAACAGCCTGCTCCTGGTTCATGATGCCCAGGGGTTAGAATTTGGGCAGTTCCAGTGAAAAGAGAGATATCAAACTCCAGGTATTTTCAGGCTAGAATGAAGGATTAAAAAAGCAAAGAGGCTCCTCAGAGACCCTGCATGAGGAGGAGAACATATGGCTTGATTAATGAGATAAAGCAATAGGGCTGTAATGCATAACTGCTTCATCTGGAACAGGTTCATCCAAACAATCCAAAGTGTGCTTCTCCTCAGATGTCAGCTGCTTTTCCCCATTTGATTTGTCTCCAGAGGGACAACTCCAAACCAAGTCAAAATCACCCCTAAGGCAGAATTTCTTCAGAATTCTGCCACACAGCAGCAACAGGAGGAGAACACAGGCAGACAGGGAGGTGTCACCTCCCTTGTGCTGTGTTCTGAGCAGGTCCCCTCAGCTCTGCAGGGCTCCCACACCCCCACATGGGTTTTACTTCCATGAAGCAGACATCAGTTGATAATGGCAGAACTTCAGTCTCTTCTGCCAAGCACAACTCTGTATTTTCACCATGACATGGTCCAAGTTTTCCTTTAGGAACCCTGGTGAGCTTTATCTTCCCGGTTTGAGAAACCAACCCCTAAAAGTCACTGTGCTTCCACAAACAGGGATTTAAAAAAATTTATTCCCTCATGCACTAAGGTTCTTAAAAAAACATACCAAAATAGTCCTCCTCTTCTTCCTCAATGCCTTCATCTTCATCACCATCTGGTGCTACATCCACTTCAGTGTCGGGCATTTTCCGGGCTTCACTGGACTCTCCTTCAGGTAAAACTCCTTCACAATCATCTACATCTTTTAGGGACTGAGAATTAAGAAGAAAAAAAGTTATTTTGGAGTATGAGAGGGTAGATAAAATGCCTATGCAAGGTAACATGATATGGGAACTGAGTTTTAATCTAGTTATAACAACTTATATATCTAGTGGGTGGATCAAGTCCTAGCTAGTGTAATAAAAATGACACAGGAGGCAAATGATACTCCAGTCTAACACCAGCAAATTGAATTATTTAGGTATCCATGTGTTTATTCTGTCCATTTTCTGTAAGCAGCACTGTTTTGTTTCATATTCTCTCTCTTAAACTGTGCTCTACTCCACTGTGATCCCAGAGCAGCATCATTAGAAAAAAAAATGGAAAAACAAACCCTGAGGCACTCACTTTCAGCATTTCCATTTCCAGCTCTTCATCACTCTCAATGACACAGGACACATTTTGTTCATTGTCTGTGGAACATGCCTCCTACAAAATCAACACGATTCTCTCAGAAAGCAAAGTAATTTCTGTTTCACCCACAACCTTGCAACCTTTTGTACCTCCAATAAGGCACTTCTCTGTATGCTTTAACTTCTTACCAAAGACAGTTAGGTTCAACATGCAGCTCTGAGGCCTGTCCATTAAAAACAAAATATATGAAAGAAATATGAGAACTTTACACATTCTCACTACCTCAGGTACAACTTCATTGACCAAGTCCTTCGCAGCCTGACGTTCCAAGACCTGAAGCTCTTGCTCAGTTATGTCCAGGGACATGAAGTCATCTCTGCTCTCTCCGTCTGCAAATCTGGCTACTGGAGCTCCATTTTCCAGGGCAGTGTTACCTCTCTGTACCTCCTCTCCACTCACTTCTTCCTCGCAGAGGACAGCCAGTGTAGCATCAGAGCAGATGTTGAGGTCACCTTCAGGTTGCTCAGCACATTCTGCTTTTTGTGCTTTGACATTTGCTGACTTGGCTTCAAAATGTGTTGTATTTGCACCACAGCTCCTCTCCAGTCCACAAGTGGAACCTGAGCCCAACAGGGTGGGTTTTAAGGCACTGATCTTCTCTGATATCTCAGCTAGTATTTCTGCAGCCCTAGGAGGTAAAATCAAGGAAGGTAAAACAAGATGACAGAGGCAGTTACTACACTTCAGAACAAAATTCAGCCAAGTTCAGTGTCAAATCCTTTGCAATTCAGACCACTGAAAACACCTATTGCTACATATAAGAAAATACATTTCCTTGGAAAACAACAAACAGATGTCTGTTCAACCATACGCACATTACCAAAAGCAAAACACTGATTGTGAAGGCAGAAACAAGTCAGCAAAAATCTGACCTCTGGAAATTTTCCAGTTGTCCAGAAGAGTCAGGGATGTGTGAAGCCAGGTCTGTCATCTCTTCAGCCAGTGAAGCCAAGCGCTCCTTCACACCCTCAGACGTGGCATCTAGAACAAATGTAATAATTGGTTATTTTGTAACAATTGGGCTCTAACATCTCTAAGGAATGCATTCACATCGCTGTGACTGCATTCCTACAAGATCTACAGCTGGGAAGACAGCATTTTCCAGGGCTTAAAAATCGAGCACAGATAATCAGGCCAAGCTTGTAAGTATTTCAGCATTGCATCTCTTCCATTACACAAGCTCAGGGAAAACAGGTACACAACGAGACCACTACAAAGTGATCCCTCCCAGCTTCTCTCCAGCTCCCAGAAAAGAGCTGCTAACACAAACATGCTGACTAAACCAAGGCCAAATCCTGCACCTCGTATCAAGGGGACAGCACTGCCACTTCTGCCTTTGACAGAAAAGCAAAACTCAGCCTAAGCAAAAAGGAAACAAACCCCTTGCCACCTCTTTCTCAGCCTTATGCTACCTCTAATTTCTTTATGAAACACAGAACAGAACAAAAAGTAAGATTGTAAAATCTCCTCTGCTGAAGTAAATAATGTTCAGCTGCTCTAAAACATTTGGGCTCTATTGATATGCCTCAATAAAAACATTACTTCCTAACATGGTTTGTTTCATGGCCCTGTTCCATCTTAAATTAGGTATTTGTCCCTGCATCAGCAGCACTGAAATTAACTCACTGAAGTGCTTCCATAAACAAACCAGAATGACAGCGGGAATTCTTCCCATCTCTGTGAACAGCAGAGACAAACACAAATAAACATCCTAAGAGTACCTTCCTAAATCCCATGGGAAACAGAGTATGGTTACCCTGGGCATCCAAGACCTTTTACTATCTGCTCCCTCCGCAAGTCATCTGTAATCACCAAGAAGCCAAACAAACCTGATACCATTAAAATACCTGCTGGGAAATGGAATGTGCACTTGTACATAGAATAAATTCCTCATGCCGGGATGGACAACTTACCTTCCCTCATGCTAAATAACTTCCGGTCACTCTTATTCATATTTTTCAGTTTTTCATAAACAATGTAGCTAGCCTAGGAGAGAAAATAAATAATTAGTACTCAGTACTCCACAGAGAAAAAATGACAACAAAAAGAATGAGGACTTAATCAGGCAAAGCACGGCACGAACACAGTGTGACCAGCAGAATTCCAAACTGGAATATGGCTCTCATTGTACCAATTATTAACCTGACCCCACAGTCCATCAGGACCAGGTTATATGTTACAGAATGCTGCACTAAGGGCCGAATGCTGACTTGGGACTCCCTCTGTTATAGATACTCTTACACAGATCCCAGAGTGGGTACTGTCAGGAAGCTGGCTGCACACAGAAAGCTCCCAGTCCCACCATCTGCTCACCTCATTCATATTTCATGCAGTGCTCCAGGAGAAGAGCTACAAACCCACCAAGATGGATTCGGTGTGTTTAGTATTTCCCTTGGTATGAATAATGAGTTCTAACAGGAAAACACAGCCTAAAGCCAACAATGTGCTAATTAGACTACACGTGTTGAAAAAGAAACAAGTTACTCCCTCATGTTTTCTTGGGAGGATCCAGAAGGCAGGCCAGGTGAACAGAACATAGTGGGAAAGATGCACTGCCTGCAAGAAAATAGCTAGTAAAGCTGAACCAGGCACAAAAAAATTCAAAATGCTTTCCTCATTGTTTTGGGTCTTAACAGGTGCTAAACCCTCCACAGCTGAACTTCAAACTAGAAGGCAGAAAAGAAACCACTGTCCCACTTCCCTTTCTCTAAGCCCAGAAATAACAGACTGAAGGGATTTTTTTTTCTTGCCATGAGGCATGATTTTCTTCCAGAAAGCAGGTGGCACCCAGTAGCATACTGGTAAAACATTTCACAGAATTGCAGGTAAACCAAACTTCATCCAAAATACTGAAAAAACAGGGACTTCTGAAGAAGCATGAAACTCATGCGCAAATGAACTCCTCCTGACAATCCATATTGTGGCTCTCCTGCATTAGCCACCAGTGAAGGCTGTGTTTCTTCCAAGTTGCTTTTGAATTTCACCTCACATACTATATTTAACAAGATTTAGGTTCACTAGCAGCAAAGAAAGATGACTAAACCAGAAGGAAACACATCCGAAAGTGGTAACGAGCTACAGTGAACATCTGCAGGTAAGGGACTAAAGGAATATCCAGCAGCTAAGAGCACACTGGAAAAGGGATTTACTCCCAGAGGTTGGAATGGTGATCCCCTGTGGTACATACATAGGCATCTGTGGCTGCATAGAGCTTCTGCTCCTCGTTGAGTGGAAACTTTTCCCAGTTGCTGCAGCGGACAGACTGATCCTTCAACAGCTGCCTGCCAAAAAGGTGCTTCACCAAGCCATTTAGACTCCACGTCTCTTTACACTTCAGCTGGGGGGAAAAAAACCACAAACAAAACACCAAAAGCAGAGGATTTGTTTAAAATGGAAAGCACCTGCACCAAAAGAGCAAAGTATACTCAATCCCTTGTCAGAAGCAAAGAGCTTTGGGTTAGTCAAAGCTTACTTAGTTTTTCAAAGCAACTCAGTGCTATCACTGAGATAGTTGATCTCATCACTTGATGTTACACTCTCAAAAATATGAAGCATCTGTACAAAACAACCTCTGGGCTGAAAAAAGAAAAGCCCTAGACTTAAACAGCAGCCCCTCTCTCCTCCAGGATTTTCCTGCTATTTGCCTTTCTAATTAGAAAAACTCACTATCAAGCACCAGGGATTTATCTAACAAAAACACGGGAATATTAAAGCTTGCCTGGGAGAGTTGGACATCTTTTGTCAGGCTGAAGTCAAGCACAAAGCAGAAGGGCACAGTACTCTAGCCCATGCTAGCCACTGCTCCAAGTGCTTGGTGGCAGCTCATCCCGAGTCTCCAAAAGCCACCCCACCATGCCGCTGCCTCCAATTGCCCTTGCAGCCCCTTGTCAACCACAGTGGCTGCACTCTGCTGTCTGGAGAGCCAGTCTGAGAAACTTCCCTTCACAGCCCAAGGATGCAGGCCTCAAGAGTACAGCCTGCTATTCCAGCCTGGAAAACATGCCCAACCATGGAGCTGAACAGCAGCAGTGAAGCATCAGCAGCTCATTGCCTTGAGTCTGGTATAAAAAGAACCCTCCCAGCTGTTCTTTTTAGGCTCCCTCAGCCCTTCCCCTCCCATTGTGCTGTTATATATAACCCTGTTCCTTTGTTCTCTTTCAAGTTTATTTTTGGTTTGTTTTCTCTTTAGCAGAAGACTTTTAAGCTGCTATCAGAGATCACATTGCTCACCTTCGTAGGAAATTATCCCTAGTGGAATAAGGGGGGAAAGAAACCAAAACGGGGTGACTGAGGAAACTCCCATGTTTGAGAAGTAACGGCTCCTCTTACTGCCTGAGTAAAACAGTTAATTTGTATCATTTCCAATCCACTAGGAAAGCTAAACTCTTCAAGGGGCAGGTATGAAAAGCATTGCTCCAAATGTTGGCGCTGAATCACAGAAGGAATGAGAAATGCGTGAAGAGACCAAGCACAGGTAAGGAAATCCCTAGTGCACACAGAAAGAAAAGCTTTAAGGGGCATGCTAGAAATAAGAATGATTTGGAAAGCTGTTGAGCTTGGGCTCCCTTCCCTAAAAAGACAGCACAGCTATGTCCCTGCATCAAACAAACAATCTCTGAAACAGGACAGAAATTCAGATTTGGCAGCTGTACTGCCAAATGCAGTACAGCTTGTAAACAACAGCTCACCAAGTGCAGGAAAAAGCACCCACACCAGAGCTGAGGCGACACCAGCCTGAGCATCCCAGCAATGGAGATATTTCTACAGCTCCAGACTGCATGGCAGAAACACCTCTGCAGGGAGGACTTCAAGGAAGACCTTGGTGCCCCCTGCCTCTGGCACCTAGCAAGCCATGGCAGCAGGGCTGCCTTCCTGTACCCTGTTTGTAAGGCTCAGCCATGGCTGGGACAATGACACCACTGAACAATCTGGTCATCTCCATCACTAAGAATTAAAGGAAAAAGCACTTGTAGCTGAATTCAAAAGGTACATCTTGTAAGTACTAGAAGTGAACAGAGCTGAGAGAGGACAAATGTTGATTAAAAACTGGCTCACTGAAAGAGAGTACCTAGTTCTGCAGGCTTTGGGAGGTGTTTTTAAACAGTTTCTAAATAAATCACAATAGATCTCTGCTTTATTCCACAGAACACGTTTACTATTGGAATGGAACTCCAGTCAAGATAAGGAAGCCTCCTTTTGCATAGCACCATAACAAGATTCCCTCCCACAACAAAAAGGTTTTAAGTTTTACTTTCTCATTAGCAACGTCAGCCAGCTCCACAAAGCTCTTCAGTTTGATTTCAAAGTCACTCATCAGCTTCCATTGATCTCCCTCAATTCCTACGCCAACCTTTTTAATTGTTTCATCTTCGAGCAGCCTTTTGAGTCCCTTGGGAAAACCTAAAATAGATCAAGTCCAAACATGAGAAACTAAATACTGGAAGATATCAGAAAGTCTAATGGATATGACAAAATCCAAGCACAAAGGCCATCTGCAAAACCCTGTGCTTTTAAAGGAAAAGCCACCAAAGTTCCTCTGTTTATTTGGTTTCTCTCTGGAATGACTGAAAAACTTCAGCTGGTTGTGACAGATCATCTGCAGACAAGCAAGAAGGAAATACCTGAATTACAGAAATCATCCTGCACCTGAAAACAAACCAAGTAAAAAAAAACAAAACAAAAAACAAACCCAAAACCTTATTTGTCTTTCTGACTGTTAAATCATACAACAACAAAAAAAAGAGCAATGCCTCACTGCTCACTGGAAAAGATAGCTTAATTTTCAAAATTCAGTGTTGATTACACAAAATCAAACATTATTTTACTATTTTCCACATAATTTCTTCACAGCTTTTATTATTTCACATTTCTGGGCAACAGTTTAAACCATGAGCATGGGAAATCATCAGAGGCACAGATTCTCTAGAGACACACTCAGAGCTAAGGCTGGGCTGCTCAAACAACAGTATTTGGAAAACAGAATTCACCAACCAGATGCTGTGCCAAGCCCAAACACGTCAGTCTTGTCAGCAAGCAGAATCCCACAATGTTCAAAGATGCACACAGATACTGGGTATTATATTTTGATTTCTCCCAAACTGATGGCACAGCAATCCTGGATCAAAGGGTATTTTCAAGCTTACAGGACTGAATTAAAGCAGGCAGCTTTCTCATCTCATTTTCTACAGGAAGAACAGCCACAGACACTTCATCCTTGAACAATAACAGCCCTTTCCTCCCCTGTGTGTTTGCTCCCATTTAAAATTCAGAGCATCTTATTTAAATCCATACCTTCAGGACCCCACAACTGGATACCCTGAATTAGTCTCAAGTGCAAATCTAGTACCTGCAAACACACAGAACTGCACAGGCACACAGTGCTTATCTGCCTTGGGTTTCGTTGCAAACATCACCTTTTCTCAGTCCTGCAATATGTATTTATGTACTTCAACAAACACTTGGCATCACTGATTATTATTTTTGCACAATTATCTCTGCCCTTTGATGGCTACCACCGTACAGGTACATTTGCAGCTACAGCCACAGTCGGCTGAACTGTGGACTGGGAAAATGCAGACCCACCCCAAAGCATTAAAAAACACCCAAACAGCAGCAGCCTGGTGCTGTGAGATGCAGACCAAGTACAGCATACCCAAAGCATGTGAGCCATACAAAAACATGGAAAATCCTCCACAAAGGAAAAAGAAGTCAATCAAAAGAAAATCTGCAACATATGCAGCTGGCTTGCTGTACAAGGGATTTTCACCCAAGGGAATCACCATTAAAACCTTCAAGGATGGTCACTCCCCAGTAGAGGACTCATGCTCCATTTTCACCACCTCATTCCTAAAAAAGTGACTAACAAAAACCAAAAAGTCTAAGTTGAAGACTGTGCAAAAGCTACAATCTGAGAAACAGGCCATATTTTTAAAAATCTGTAAGGAAATAAAAACAATACAAAAAAGGGAGAATTACGAACCATCCTCCCAATAAACCAATAAATGTGGTTTTGTCATTCATACACAACCCAAGAACTCTCAATTCTTCCTGCAGGAGAAAGTTTTTTCGCTAGGACTTACTGCTTTTTATTGTGATTTGGCCAAGGTTTCTACAGATCATATGCATTGCCATAATAAGCAGCAATTGGTTCTGGTTCCCACAGAAGTCACTCAGTTCAAAGTGCATCTTCCACTGGCAAGAAGAGGCATTTTGGAAAACCATCCAGAAGGAAACACCACCTTTTGCAGTAACACAGCAGCCCACGTGCAGCCACACTTGTCATTGGCACACAAACGTCTCCCCGCCAGAATCAAAAGCATTCCAGCTCTTTATAGCCCTTCTTCCCTCAGCTTCCTCTCCTCACATCATTTTCCTTTGTGCTCTCGTGCCTCCCTAACGGAATAGCCTCCAGCAATTAAATTTTCCACCCCATTTGCTCTAAATGACAAAGGATTGAACACCAACATTAAAATTATCGCTATTATACCTCAGCACGAGTCCCCCAGGGAAATCAGAAACCTCTCACAGGCATAGTTTCAATCTAACATTTTAAACCAAAGGTTATAAAATTGCCATCTCCTTCCCTCATCCCTATTTTCCCTATTTGGAAGCTTTTATTCACATCCATAATGAATTCAGCCTCTGCTAAGCACACCCCCTTCTCTCCACAGAGCTGCATCACACCAGGTACCCAGAATTCTTTCCCAAAGCTGATGTCATGTAATGCAGGTATTGGGATGACAAGAGTCATCATTTTGAGGATTTTTGTTGAAGCCAAATTAAAAATGAAACAAACCAAAACCACAAAAAACCCACAGCGTGCTCTATTTAGGTTCATTGTTTATTTTGGCACTAAACAGAACACTCATTACAGGAGCAGAGAATTAAATTTTTAAAAGAGAATAAAATATTATCTCCTGGACAGAAAAAAAACCCCAAGTAAGACTCTTCTCCCCTGTTCAGAACCCCCACCCTCTTTTCAAGCACACATGGCAAGCTAAGATTGTCTTAATATACAGGCATCACTCAAAGAAAAAATCCATTTATTATAGATGGGAAAGGGGAGAAAAAGGATGGATTTTTACTGTACCATGTAGTAGGATACACCAGCCATTGCTCAAAGCTCAAACTCAACCACAAGAAATAGCGAGGTTCATGCCCTAAATAAGAGAGGAAGTACAGTACCTGCCATGGAGGAGATGTGAAACAAGTAACACTTGTCCTCAGTGATACACATCTGGATTACAGCTGTTTTGGCCATCTTCCCCTTCATGTATGATGGTGGCCATTCAATGTCAAATCCAACAGCAGCCCCATCTGATAAACTCTGCCTGGGAAGGAACAGACACCCCTCACATTTATCTGCTGCACTATCAGCACTTAAAACACCAACTTAGGTCACCTCACACAAATGGGAAAGGTGCTCTGGCTGTGACTCTCTCCACTTCACATGTGCAAGGCACAGAAACCATGTCACAACACAGACCACCCTGTGCTGATCCACAGAGCCACCTGAAATTAATACTTAAAACACCTTTCCCACACCACTTCCTTCTTCCCTGGCTCAACTGGATGCCCCAATTCCTTACCCCTTTCCCCTCAGCACCACAACAGGCACAGGACCTTTATCACCCCTACTACTAAAACTTGGCCTCATAAGCCTGATGGACAGCCAGAGACAAAAGATGATGGAATAGTTTTTATTCCTTTGAAAGGCTCTTGATTCACCCCATGATGCCTTGAAAGACAGCCCTTTATTTATCCCACAGCACTGGAAGTTTTGTAAGGAACCTTTTCCCCCAGCAACATGAGCAGTGCTACACAAAAAAGGGAGAAAGAATAACGTTTTTGCACCACGACTACTGCCTTTTCTATAAACATCCAGTCCCAAGTCAGGAATTAACCTTCCTCGCTGAAGCCCTGAAGCTCATGGAATTACCCATTCTGTGAATGGCAATCAGTCTGCATTGGAGCCTTCACAGCTTCTGCTTTAGGGACTGAAAGGTTCAGCGATGGCATGTCCCACCAACAAAGCCAAACGGGAAACTATTCCCAAGAGCCTAATCCCTTCCAAAAAAAAGGAGCACTCAAAGGGAAGAAGAGAAAAAATGGAATATGTGCTGTTACCTGATATCTTCTGAGAGAAGAGAGCAGTCACTGGATTCATAGCTATAAACAACAGCGCCACAGAACTCCAGGAATGGCAGCCCATCCTCCAGAACACTCCTCTGGGCACCAGGCTTCTGGCAAACAAAATTTGGGAGAGATATGGTTACCTATCAGTCCTCACCAGGGACATCCATCCCAGCCAGGCTCACACCCCCTCCATTATCAAAATACTTGGGTTCCTGCCCCACCTGAACTCTGAGCACTCAGTGAGCAAAAAAGCAAAAGTTACTGTTGTTTCACCTGACAATTTTTAATATCCAAGCTACTAACCATTTACCAATCAACTCATCATTTACTCTCACTTTGTGGAATAAAAGCTGCTGAACCGAATCCTCTGCTTTCCCCCACTCCATTAACTAATTTTCTAACTGCTGAAGCTGTTTGAGGTGTTACAGGGATGGTCCCTTCTCATGGGCATTTTTATACTGAGTTGCTCAACACACAGAAAAAAAACCCCAACAAACCCAAGGACACAGTAACACTTACGGGACATGAAAAACTGATGAACTATTAATTCATCTGACACATCTGAGCTGCAAAACATCCTGGAATATTTAACATGTGAAGGACACCAGAAGGGCCTTGCCAGAACCAACTTCTCTGCCAGGCCACAACTCAAAGTCTCAGATTAACCGGATGAGAAATCCCCCATTCTCACTGATGTAGAAGCCACATTCCTCAGTGAGCAGCAGGAACATCAAATTCCCTTAGAGGCACAGGCCTGACTAAAAGCACATTCTCCAGAGCTGGGTTATCATGCAGCCTGCACAGCACCCCTGAGCTATGACCCACCTTTTTATGCTCCAGAGAAGTTTCCTCCTGGCTCTCTATAAGCATCCACTGGGGATACTTATCCCGCAGGCCAGCAGTTACCACATCCATTTTTGACACATTTCTGTTACTTCTGCATTGATAAAAAGAAGAAGAAGTTACAGCAGTCAGCAGCTCATGTGGGGATGAGTCACTACCATCACGCCTGAACATTACGGAAAACTTTTCATTTTCTAATTGATTTTCAAGGCTAAGCAGACTTCTCCCCTGGTGTGCAGCAACACAACCAACTGCCCCCTCCATTTCAACTCCAAAAAGGATTTCAACACTACAACAGAGACATGGCAATAGCTCTCCTTTACAACCACTCAGTTCTTTGGACTGGGACTGCCAAGAACACAAGAGAGCAGCAGAGAAGCTAGAAGTAAAGGACACCCACAGCCCCCAAAACCAGCTGGAAGTTTCAGAGCACCTTTGGTACCTACACACAATCCCGCACCACCTCCCACCACAGCATCACCCACCTGTCCAAAGTTAAGCCAATATCTGGAACTCGGAACCCCTCAGCATGCAACGGTAAGCGGCCATCCAGCTCGGGAGTCAGCGGGATAAGTGGCAGAGGACACGGAGCCGCCGCCACGCCCTCACATAATGGGTAACACGCCTTATTTGCCACAGGAAAGAGCAGCCTCAGAGCTGGGCAGGCTGCCAAGACCCCCTAGGGGCGGCTACTTCCCAGCACCTCCTGTCCTCCCCACAGTCCCCAGCGCTCCCAGCACTCCCGCCAGTACCCCCACCGCTTCACCTGTTGTCCGCCAGTGTCTCCAGCACAGCAGACCGTGGCGCGCTTCCTCCGCAGCCTGCAGGGCCGCGGTCCCACGGTGCTGGCGGAGCCCGCAGCAGGCTGGCAGCAGAGCCGAATGCTGCCCAGCGGGCTCTGAAAGGGCTCGTTCCGCCGCCGCGGCCTCTCCGCACCCAGCACCTGGAAGCACCCGGCCTCCCCCACGGAACCCGCGCTGCGCGCACATGGAGCGTCACGCAGCGTCGCACGCTGTATACGTCACCGACGGCGCCCCTCACCCCGTCTCCCCTCAGGTTACCCGAGGTGACGCGCACGCGCAGGGCTGCGGCGGCCGCGGGGTACTGTGGGTGTTGTAGTCCCGCGGCCGTAAGGGCCGCACACCCCCCGGCGCCCCCCGCGCTGCCGCCGCCGCCGATCTCGGCCGGGCGGGGCCGGGGCGGGCCGGGGAGGGCCGGG
>VWYI01007362.1:0-59789 GCA_013399455.1 Anthoscopus minutus | reverse complement strand
GGCAGTTTTGAGGCACTGGGGGGCCAGGGATGAAGTTGTGGGAGCACTGGGGCAGGAGATGTGGTGATGGGGAGCACTGGGGGAGGCAGTACTGGGGCACTTGGGGGCCAGGAGGGTAGTCCTGGAGCGGTGGGGAGGGCAGGAGGGCAGTACTGGGGGCGGTACTGGGGGTACTGGAGGGTGGTGAGAGCACCAAGGGGCAGTACTGGGGCTGTGACGGGCCAGGGAGGCAGTGGGGCAGTCCTGCGGGGCGGGAAGGAGCTGAAGCCTTGGGGACTCTGGGGCAGGAGATGCAGCGGTGCGGGAGGGGCTCCGTGGGTAACGGGGGGCAGGACGGCAGTGCTGGGGGTAACCCCAGTGCCCCCCACCGAGCCCTGGGAGGAAGAGCAGAGGGGGTGATGGAGGGGAAGGCAGCGGTACGGGGACAGACCCTGCAGAGGGGAGCCGCAGCCCTGGGAGAGGGGTGAGTGCCCCCTGAGAGAGGGCACTATAGCCCACCCCCGTGGGGCACTTGGAGGGTCTGTAGTACCGCAGGGGCAGGACAGGGGGGCTGCAGAGCAGCGAATGCTGCCGAGGAGTGCCGCTGGAATCAGGGCCCCCTTGTCCGGGAGCCGGAGCACGGGAGGGGAAGAGTGCCTGGGATCCTCGGGCTGCGATGCTGCGTGCCAGTGGCAGCGGAGAAGGATGCAGGAGCCTTTGTAGCTCGGAGAGCAGCGCCGAGCGGAGCCGCTGCCGAGGAGCTGAGCAGGCCCGTGGTGCTGATGTTGTCATCTGTGTCTCTGTTGTGTGTTATTTCCAGCTGATTGGTAAAGATGGAAAGAGGGAGAGGAGGAGGAGGAGGAAGGAACCTGGGAGGCTCTGGCCTGCACAGGAACATTTATTCCCAGTCCCAACAGCAGTACCACTACCCAGCCTCCTCCCAGGGGAGCTGCATGGAGATCCAGGAGCTGGCCTCCAAGAGGGTGGACATCCAGAAGAAGCGGTTTTATCTGGATGTGAAGCAGAGCTCCCGTGGTCGCTTCCTGAAGATCGCCGAGGTCTGGATAGGAAGGGGCAGACAGGACAACATCAGGAAGAGCAAGCTGACCCTCTCCTTATCTGTAGCTGCTGAACTGAAGGACTGCCTGGGGGACTTCATCGAGCACTACGCCCACCTGGGCCTGAAGGGCGGCCACAGCCACCGGCACGAGCACAGCAATGACAAGGAGCAGCATCCCCGGAGGCGGCCGCAGCACCCGCCGCCTTCACCCCCAGCATCCGTGGGCTCCGAAGAGCCCCCTCACAGCGTCCTCAAAACGGAGTACATCGAGAGGGACAACAGAAAGTACTACCTGGACCTGAAGGAGAACCAGCGCGGGCGCTTCTTGCGGATTAGGCAGACCATGAGCAGGGGACCTGGCATGATGGGTTACTTTGGCCACAGCTTGGGACAGGAGCAGACGATCGTCCTCCCGGCGCAAGGGATGATCGAGTTCAGGGATGCTTTGGTCCAGCTGATTGAAGAATACGGTGAGGGGGACATAGAGGACCGCCGGGGGGGAGGCGACGAGCCCCCGGAGCTCCCTGAGGGCACCTCCTTCCGAGTGGACAACAAGCGCTTCTACTTCGATGTGGGATCCAACAGGTACGGCATCTTCCTGAAGGTAAGTGAGGTGAGGCCGCCCTACCGTAACACCATCACAGTTCCGTACAAAGCGTGGACACGGTTCGGGGAAAATTTTATCAAGTACGAAGAAGAGATGAGGAGAATTTACAACAGCCATAAAGAGAAAAGGATGGATGCCAGAGGGGACAGTGGTGAAGAGCAAGAGGGTCTGGAATAGAGTGCATTGGACAATTAACCAAACAAAGCAAGCAGAAATTGGTGAGAGGGACTGACCTATAGTAATTCCAAGTTGCCCCAGTTTTTTGTAAAGTCCTTTTCTGGTAGTTCTTGCTAACTCCAGTACATGATGTTATAGGAGTCTGGTTGTCACGTTAAACTATGCCCAAAACATCTCCGTATGTCTTAGGAAAGGACCAACCTCCCGAGTCCATATGAGTCAGCTGCTTGGAGTGTTGGAGACTGTGGAAGTACAAGTATCAGCACAAACAAAATCCGGCACCCTGATCTTTAAATAGTCTAGAAAAGGCTTGTGTTGCACTTAAACAGGATACAAAAGTACCCCCACCCTGAACCTTACTATGAAATGTATCAGTTTCTGCTTATCACAAGTTTTTTCACGACTGGCTTCTGCCTGTGCTCTCGGTCCAAAGGCCAAGCAGCATTGCTGTAGATCATTTATGGCAAAAATCCACTCCAGGTGAATCTCTGGTCTGTGCATGAGGAGGGAGAGAGGTTTTAAAGTTGGCATCTCCTGATTATTGAGTTGGAAACAATAGTCTGTTCATGGGTAAAAATCTCAGTAGCCGGTCAGACCTCGGTCACGTGCTGGTGAAGGGTGGAAGATCTGTCATTCATTCCATAGTTTTGTGCTGGCCAGATAACCCAGAACAGCGGAGTGCTCAGCCTTCTGAATTAATGGCAGTGAATAATAACCCACTCCTCATCTCTGTGCTCTGCCCCTTAGAGGCTGGTGGTATTTTTATTTTTAGTGCATTTTGTCCAAAATTTCAGAAGGTATTTTTGTGTTGGGCGTTCCAGCAGGTGGCTGTGGAGCGGGTGTTGGGAGGTGGAAAAATGCCGTGACCGAGGCTCCTGGCTTCTCTCCCAGACTGATGTGGTTTGGGATGTTACCTGTGTGAGGAAAGTATTTGGGTGTTTTCCCCCTCCTGCCATGAGGAAGACATTTGGGGTGTTGGGTGCACCACTGGATTCGTGTAGTAAGGCATCTCTTTCATGCTCACCCGTGGCACATTTTGGAAGCTGTGGTGGATGCCCTGTTGAGTTTTCTGTTGTGTTGTGCGTGGTGTTGGGGAGACAACATCCATGCCCTGCCATCACCCCTATCCCCCCCTGCTCGGAGCTGGAGCTGTCCTTGAGCATCTCCAGTCCCAATCTCGCCTGCCCCAAGATTTCGGTGTTATCCTGGAGTCTTTGTGATGTAAATTTTAAATCTCGTGATATTAACTCTCTGCCTGGAGGGAGAATGTGTGCAATTACCTGGTTGGGAGGTTGATGAAAGATTCTGTGTTTCTTAAAACATGAATATTTATAACATTGGGGGCTTGTCCAGCCTTTGGGCCACCAGCTCCTTCCCCCTGAACCAGAGGGAGTTTGATTGAGCTCCAGGTACCTCTAGTAGCGTGTTGCTCACCTTTAAGATTGTTTTAAGCAGGCATTACCATGTCTGATCAGATATTTGTAATCACTCAAATTGTTTCATTACAGAGTGGCCTAGTGTGCATGTGGACCAGCTATTTTTCCATGCAACCATGACCTGTTTTATTTTTTAACCTTTTAAGAAACATCTTTTTCTCCAACCAGACCGTTCACCGCTCTGAGTCTGGAGCCACCTGCACACTGCATGGCCATGCTCAATCTGAATGCTGTTGCCTGTTAATGTCATAATGAGAAAGGTTGGGGAGACAGGGTTGGGACCCAAGAGGATAATCTGGATTTTAGTTTGGGTACTAAAACTCATCAATCTGTTTTAACTTTTAAAAAAGAAGAAAAGAAAAAAAAAAAGAAAAAAGAAAAAAATAACAGCTTGCACCAAAGTCACCAAAGAACCTTTAGGAAAATGTTACAGTTGTGACAAGAAGTAAGAAAGTTGATTTCACTGTTTTAGGTGATTCCCCCTTTAAAACCACATATAGCAGTTAAAGCAACCAAGCCTTTGGCTTAGTGTCAAAAGCTCCCATCCCTTTCTCCATAGGTTGCTCTTTCAGGTCCCTTTTCAAACCTGGAAGAGATGTTTTCGCTCCATCACTCGAGCAGCCAGTGGACCGTGATGAATCAGCAGGAGTTGTGCGGGGTACTGGTTCATCATCGCTCTTACAGCTTTGGTCCCAATGGTTTTAACAGGTCAATTAAAAAAAAAACCCACAAAACCCCACGTTAAAAGAACTCTATGTCCCCATGTCCCCGTTAGGGTGTGAAACCAGAATTTAGTGAATGAGTTGTTGATGCGCACATTAGCGTATCACTGACTGCTGCTGCCCGTCACAGTGCCTGAGGTAAAGAATTCACTTCTAGTCCAACAAACCGGAGCTATGAATGTACAAACTTTTTACGCTCTCCTTCCCATTTCTGTGTGGTGTTCCTCGCGAGCTCGGCATCTCCCATCCCTGCCCGCCTTTGCCTCAAGGGATCATAGAAGCTCCTCGGTTGGAATTAGCCTGAGTGGCCACATGTGTTGTAAGTGCTCATGCCTCCCCTGTGTTCCTGTAGTGTTGGTGAGGAAACCAGTTGTGATTGGAAAGGGATGTTTTCTTCACCGTTTTAAAAGGAAAAAAGGATGCAAAATTGCTTTCCTCATTGCTGACCATTTTTTCAAAAACCCCTTTATCTTTTGTTAACGAATTGGCCTTCCGATGCCGTTAGTTTGTTGTAAATATCACCCAGGAATCCAATGACGGCTGGCTGCCGGGCCGGCCTGGGTTCTGGCACGCTGTTATCCCGTAGGATCTGCTAATGCATTTACTCCCCTGGCACGGGATGCACCTTAGTATCCAAACCTGTTTCGGGATCTTCACGTTCATTGCCGATCACTCATGGGTAGAACCAGCGGCTCTGGGTTTCCATCGCAATGGAAAACACCGGCGTTCGCAGATGTCGGGTTGGAGGATAACAGCTTTCCACACAATGGGAAGCAGGTGTTGGGTTGGAGGGTAGTAGGGATGCACTCGGAGTGTAGCAATGCAAGACTTGAACGGTGAGATTTGGAAACGGGTTCCTTTGTATTTTCGGCAGCGCGTCTTCAGCTTCCCAGAGCAGTGACCACGCAGGCTGCTGGTGCCTAGAAGGGCCCACAGCGAGATGCTCGGGAACACTGAATCCCTGATGTGTTTTAAATGTTCGTTCCTGACGCCCTGAAACTGCCATGTCCCTTAAACTTGAGAAAACACAAGCTTATTTGCACTAGAAAGAACGGCCAAAAACAATCCTTAGGAGGACAGGGTGAAGAGCACCGGTCTGAACCTCTTTTTCTCATGAGAGAATTTCCTATTCAAGCCCTCACCTCTGTTTCGCAATTGTACGGTCCCGGCAGAAAGTCTGTCAGTTGAATTATTAAATCCTAATGCACTTTATATTGTGTAAATAATACTAGGAGCACATTTCTGCTCCCGCTCTGGTAAGGGGATGCTTTGGTAACGTAGTCTAATGCTGAGAGAAGCTGTCTCCTGCATGCACGTGTCTGTTAGAGACCTGTTGATCCTGCTTGGTCCAGCTCCGCTTGGATGTTAGAGGAGAACAGGCACTGAATCGAGGGTGCTCTCAAGCCACCAAGAGTGGGATGATGATTTGGATTTTTAAATTGAAATCTGCAGAGCTGCTGAGTGTCCTCAGCTCTGCTGTCACAGCGGCTCCTCACCCCTTCTGCGAAGTGGGGCCCCCCGTGTTGCTGTCGAGGCTTAAAACCGAGCTTTGCGCTTGTGGTCTTGACAAAGCCAAGTCCAGCAGTTGCCTTGTACCTGGCTTTCCCTGCCGCTGGCGCAAAAGGAGGGGTGCTCCCTGAAAAGCTTATCCCACATGGAAGGGGCTGCGGGGGCTTCCCCTGCCTTGCAGCTGGGGGGATGTTGTGTTGGGTCCGGCCCATGGAGCTGGCTTTCCTGGTAAAGTACAGAGCTATGGAAGGGTTGGGAAGCGTTTTGCACTGGTGTGGAGAGGGCGACCTGTGGGGTGCTGCGGGGGGATGGCGAAGCCTTCCCTCGTGGGCTCCTCGCGTGCAGCCTGGATGGACGATGGACTTTACCCAGCGAGAAGCTGCAGAGGTTATTGGTATCTACTCGTCGTCGTAAGTGTTTCTTATCTGTATCCAATATATACCAATTCATATCCACGTATAGGCATTAATATATTTATGTGAGTATATTGTAGCCTGTAGTAGCTCGTAGCGAAGTAATCTTATTTATCTGAAGTGCAGTCTGAGGAGGGGACGTCTGCTCCCACCACCGGTCTGGATAAACACGTTATTCCACCCAGAGCTGGGTGCGAGCCCTTTGGCCGCAGCCCTCGTAAGAATCCCATAGGTTTTCGGCAAGGCTGCAAGGGAAAGTGTTGTTAAAAGAAGCCAAAGCTCTTCCTTGGAGGCGTCATTGAGGCGAGGTGATAGCTATAAAGAGGCAGCTGCCGGCCACGTCATGTCTCCGTGCCATTTTACAACCCCTGGCTCTGCAAATCTGTACTGCCATGTTCATAAAAGCCAAGCAGAAGTATTAAAATCATGTCCTTTATACAGAAAAGAACCTCGAGCAATTACCAAAATCAATGTCAGCACTTTTTTTTTTGTCAGCTACAGATGTCCTAGCCTGATAATTGCATCATTTTTTTTTTCCCTATGGCCTATTGAAGTGACCTAAACTCCCTGGGAATGGAGCTGGTGGTGGTTAGGAAGCCTTCTGCTCACGTGACTTGCAGTCCTGTTTTCCAGTTCTAGTAATTTTTATAGTAGAAAGGAGTTTATTGTTGTGTATTTTTATTGGGCAGATTTTGCACTGGGTCAAAAATTAAATCATATGCGCTTTCAGTTCCATGGCATTCCCACTTTTGCTGTACATACACTAGATATATGTGATTTATGAAAGAATTCCTGAAGAAAATTCGACCTTCTGTTTCATTTTCTATGTTGCTTACTCCAAAATTAAGCTGCGCTTTGTTTTTAATGACTTAACGTGTTGTGATGTCTAAAATTCACCTTTGCCCTCCTACCCCTCCACTCTTGTCAAGTAAAGGTTGTGTTTGAAATTAAGAGTTTTTCAAGAAGGAGTGGATTTAAAGGCTGCACCATAAGCTATTCCCAAGCGGGGCTGTCACATCACAGCCTTTGCCAAAATGTATTGTTTTGGGGTGATCTGGCCTTGCCTAAAAAGGGCTGAATCCTGTCATGGCCACAGGAAAGAAGTCCTGGCTAGGGGACAAGGTGCTTCTGGATTTGGGGGATTTGGAAAAAGCTAAAGCCAGGTCTTTTGCTATGCTGTTTCCTCAAAACCTGCAGAAGCTTTCACGAGCTGACATCAATTTTTCTTCCTAATATTTTGTCAGCCTGTGTTCAGTTCCCCACCTGCACCTCAATAAAGGCAACAGTATTCTAAAGCATCGAGTTGAAGTAAAATATCAAGAACTCCTGATAGATGACATGGATTAAAAATTGGTTTTCCAGAAATGTCAAAGCATAAATTGAGGTTTTATAAGCCGGATGTCGTTTTGGCATTTCTGTGATGGATGTAATTAGATCGCTCCTTCCCCATGTGGAGGGAGGCATCACGCGGAACCCGAACCTGCAGCCTCGGGGCTCTCTCATGTACACCAACTTCTAGAAAGGTGCAGGTGCCTGCTGGCTTCTCACGTGTGGTGAATGTGGTTGTGTTCCTACTGGCCTAGCCTCCAGGGGCCTGGCTGCCCCCCCAGTAAAACCGTCATTAATGGCTTGCTAATTCATCTTCTTAATTGCTAGGCTGCACAGAAACGCTTGGAGTGGCACGTGGAAATTGCTAGCTCTGCACAGAGTCGAAACTTAAAAAGGCATGTTCTGTCTTTTAGGGGTTTCAGACCCATCCAGCGCACCAGTATTAAGCGGGGAGGGGTAGCACCTCTTGCCTTGGAGGTGTTGGTTGGACACGCAGAGATTTCTTGACCACAGTGGGGGAAATCCATCCTGCAGGCGGGAGTTTGCATCTGCTCTTCATCGTGATCATTTGCCATGCCGAGATTAATTGGAGGCCAAGATGGCCCTCGGTGGCGGCTGCTGGCAGCTGGAGAAAGCCGAGGCTTCGTGCCCAGCCCCACTCGGCACCGCACTGGCACAACATCTGTGAATTCATGTGTGGGCACAAATGAGTGCAGAGGCAAGGGAGAGAGGAATATTAGAGATATGTATGCATGGACATATCACAAAGACTCACTTCCCCCCTTGTTTTCACTAGGTCCTTCCCTTGGAGGTATTAAACACTATCCATCGTCTACTCTGTTTCCTGTATCGGAGACATTGGGCATGGAATAGGAGCAAGATGGGTTTCACAAGCAATATTTAATGTACTCTACTACTAACTTTAAATCTTTACACTGCAGAGCGTGTGCAGTAGAATCTGCATTTCAAAACAGCAGAGAGTATGTGGGATAAAAGACACGGGTTAACCCCAGGCTCTTACGAGTATTCCCATCTGGTCCTTGTTGGGAGCACATGTTGTTGGCACAATGCAGAGGGAGAGGGGGAGTAAGAGTAGAGATAAGTGCTTCCCACCAAGGCAGAGGAACGAAAAGGCAGGAGGGGGTGGAGGGAAGTGAGGACAGGATGCATGCTCCAGGGAATCACAGAGCATGATGATGGTTTTATTCGTAGTAGGAGGAATAGGCGGCACCTTCAGCGCTGGAGTCCCACAGAGCTGGGGAAGGAGACACAGAGCCCAGATCCTAATGCTCTACTCGGGGACCAGGCTGGTTCTCTTGGGCTGATTCTCCTTCCTCTTTGTCATCAGTAAAATGTTCTGCAAGTGTTTAGTCTCGCCAACAAACCCACCGGGGCCAAGCGTGTCCAATGCGTGGAGTTACTGCTTTTACATCTCGCTCTTTGAGGCTTGCTGAGCTGGGAGGTTTGCCCAGGAATACCTACAGAAGTTTAGGGGAACACACAAGTGCTGGTGGTCTGTAAGGTTTGCTGATGCCATCCCAATTTATGGATGCTTGTGTGTGCTTCTCACCGGAGCCTTGGTCCGCATAGCACTACATCAGCTGCCTTCTGCTCCAGGAATGAGTTGTGGAGTGTTGTGTGTATCCGTGGGGCACCTGCTCTTTTCCATTGTGCAGGAAAGGAGTTGGTAAAGGCTGGAGGGGGTCAGAGGGAAAGGAAAGTGGCTTTCAAGAAGCAATCTCGTGCCTGTCTTTGCAAAGGGCGTTGTGTAGTTTCTAAAAAGACCCTGCGGATGATCACCACTTGTACTGCCTTTGCTTTCCTGGGCGTGCCACTCTGAGGTATGAGGTGCAGCAGGGATCAGTGTGAACAGGTGTGGAAAGCTGTGCTTTGAACCAGTGAAGTGTTGGAGTAATTGCCTGGACTCTGGGAAAGCTGTCAGTGTATGGAGCTGGGCCTTCTGATAATGGAGATGGGATCACTTTGGCTTTATCCTGCCTGTGCCTGTGTTCTCCACCACTACTAGGGAGTGGACAATACCTCCCTACCTCACAGACCTGCGAGAGTTCTTGTGCCGATCTGATGCTGATCAATACCGATGATATCCGAAAGTGAGACGGGGAGAAATTTGGGATGAAATGTAGTGTTTGGAAGATGTGGAACCTACCTGACTCTAAACTTGATTTTGCAAGTGCAAGGGTGCCTCTAATGGTGCATTTCGGAGCTGGGTATAGAGCAAAAAGCATCCATATTTTTGCCAAGCTGAACAACCTGGAAAAAAATCTGCTCTTTCAAATCTCCCAGGCTGGACATTCCCAGCTCCCCTCCCTAAGCTATGTCACCCTGCTTCCTCTCAGATACTTTTCCTGCTGTTCAGCCCATGTGTCCTTTGTTTCCATCTAACTCTATTGCTTTTTGCCTTACAGGCCATGCTCTCCATAGGAGTTATATAAACAGTTTGGTTTCTTCCCCGCTGCAGCTTTTACACATAATTAAAGGCTGTTGTCAGGTCTCCTCTGCATCTTTTCCAAAGGAGATACAAAACCTTCCACCAAGGGTAATTTTTAGCCCTGGTCATGTTCTTGTTGCTTTCTGATGGGTCTGCTCAAACACAAATGTAAGGAAAGCACTAAGTGATGATATAAACTCCCTGTGCCAGCATGTTTGGAAATATAGGTTTTCCCTCATGTTCCTAATCCCTCAGGATTGCGTGTTGTCATCATATGAAGAGTCACAGAAATATTGGCATGAACTTTCTCTCAGTAACATTTTTAGTGCAAGGAGATCTGAGAGTTTTGTGTGGGTCCAACCAGAGAGGAGCTCCTCCTGTCCCACACTGTCACCACTTGACATGAATACATGATGTCATGATATTCATCCCAGCACCTTCCAGAGGGGCATTTATGCGTATGACCAAGATGTGTCAGGCAGCTATTTCTTCCCTACTCCTCCTAGGGAAAAGGCTGGATGTGCCAATGCAGCCCTGGTATTTTTAACATAAATGAATTATCCCTGCTGTTCCACGTTAAAGGGTGAGCTGGAGCACGTCATGTGCTGGCAGCAGTGGACCATGATGGCTTTGCAGCACAAGAGCAAACCTCAGGGCTCACAGGGAGCAGAGCCTGGCGTTGGCGTCGTTCCTACCACTTCCCTTGGCAACTGCTGTTGAGCAGGAGCTGGTTTGTCTCTGGAGGTTCCCCCTGGACCTGTTGCTGTTTTGCATGTTGTCATTTTTGCTTTGGGCATGGAGCAGGCTGCCGTGCTGCTGCCTGGTTGGGAAGTACCTGGAGAGTCTCTCTCTCTCTCCCCCGGGAGAATCTAGGGCCAGAGACGTTAGGCTTTGGGAGAGAGGTGACAGAGCAGTGCTCTGGAGTAAATGCAGCTCAGCATGCAGTCAACAGATGTGTTTTCTGTTTGGGTTGTCTTCACAACAGCTGCTTGTTCTTTCCTTCTAGATGTTGGAACGCTCCTGAGATCTCCATAGGGCTGCCTAGAACAGGAATTTGTGAGGGAACTGAGCTGCCTCTAAGGACGACCTCTCTCTCTCCCAAGACTCCAATAAACATGGCAAAGTGTTTGAAAAGCAGAGCATTGTGCTGGTGGCACTTTTTAAAAAGAGTTTTTCCCAGGTAGATGTCACAGTAGCAGTGAGCAGAGGCTCCTGACAGCCAAGAGCAGAGGGCAAGGGTTTGATCTAGTTCTTGGCAGTAGGATTTATCCTAGATTAACAACTCAGTTAATGTGTACAGCCCTGTAGCGAGTGATGAAGTTTTTTAATTTAAGCACTTTTAATAATCTCTCACATCCTGGTAAAAAGAGGGAAAGAGTTTTTTGGCTGAAATGTTTACCTGTAAGCTGAGAATAGGCACTGTGTTTCACAAGGCGAACCAAACTTCTGTGCCTCTTACCTCAGAGCATATCCTTTAAGCTGGCATTTTATTTCTTGCTCCATCTGGTTACAAAACATCAAGGTCACTAAAGCAGCGCAGGCAGAAACCCCTGTAGGTGTTTATATGGCTCAGTGCATAGGGACATTTTCCTGTCACTTTGCCAGCAGGGCCGGATCCTGCTTGTGTTGTTCCTTTTCCCCCCTGGATCACCAAGTTCATGTCTCGTGCATGGGCTGGCCTGAGGGCTCTAAACCTCTTTTTTTCTTAGAAGTCCAGCATCTTTTTCTTAAGCTTTTCAATATGAATCCCTCTGGAAATGTTGTGCAAAGCCCGAATGTGCCTTGGTTCCCTCCTTCACCGTGCATTTGCTAAGTGCTGCAGCCAATGCAGGACAAAAAAGTGCGGAGCTGGTTATATTTTTCCCAGACAGCCATTTTGCTCCGTATCTGTTTTGGTGTATCTTGGCCTTAACCATTCCAGGGATCCTGTTCCGCAGCTCTCGCGTGCTTCTGCAGCTGTTGCATGGGTGGTGGGGCTCTGGCAGATGTTACCTCTAGGCTGGGGCAAATCCTTGGGATGAAGCTGCAGCAAAGCAGGAATTATTTAATCCTGTACTCAGCCATTCCCTCAGGGATGCCTCCCACGTGGAGCAGGGTTGCATGAACCAGTTACCTGGAGCAGATTTGATCCTGTGCTGGTGGCAGACTCCACGGCTTCCTCTGAGCAGCTGGCGCGCACCATCTCGCTTGTAGGCAATGTCTGACAGCTTCCCCAGGGATGAGCTTTGCTGCATCTGCTGCAAGTGCTGCTCTGAGCTCAGGCTCTTCCTTCCCACCACAGCTCAGTGGAATGCCTGGATCCTTTGTTATGTGTAACCTCCATTTGGTTTCTTTGAGGAGTGCCAGGATTTAATTCTCCCCAGGACATTTAAATGGGGTGCAGAGTAATTAGAGTCGCTTTTCTCTGCATGTGTAATTGCAAATGCTTCCAAATCAGTTTAGGAATCGACCCAGGGGTTTGATGTGGGTTAGTAAATTCAGGCATGTGGGATGAGCGTGCCCGCAGCAAAGTGGGCATGAAGACGTGGAGATAAGAGCTGTGCCTCTGCCAAGCTCCTGTCTACTCTCTTGCAGTCCTGTACTGACTCCGGTTGCTGCAGTGGGAGCCACCAGGACCAGAGACCACCAGAGCCTGCCCATGGGACCTGGGTCAAAGTGGCAGCAGACAGCTGAGCTAGGCAAGGGACCGCCACCCACAGGTATTGTGTACCCCGTTATAACACAGAGGGAACGTGTCAACAGCTTTATCCCAGATACCACAGGAGCCCAACTCTTTCATCCTTCCTTTTCTGCCTCTGGGACTTTCACCTCTTGCCTGGTGCATCTGCCCCGGAGAGCCTACAGGCCTGTCTGTCCTGGGATCAGCGTGTGCCAGCATGCAGTGTGCACGTAATCCTGCTGCATCCCGGCCCCCTCTCCATAGCAGCATTTATTACTGATGTCAGCTCAGTCATCCCTCAGCGCTGCCATGGGTAACCCTTTGAGCTAACCACTGATAAGTTCCTTCTAGCTGTCTTCTTTAAAAAAAAAAAAAAGAAATAAAAAAAGAGGAGGGAGGTGCTGTAGTTGCCTGATGAGCATTTCATGGATGCTGCCAGCTTTTTACTATGGGTTACCTTGGTGAAGGCATCTTACAGAGACTTTCCTTTTAAAAAGAGCTTAAAACTGTCTGTTTGGCAGTGTGTGTTTCGTGCTGATCTGTGTGAAACCCCAAGAAAACCCCCAATCCAGAGCACTAGCCAGAGGTGGTGCCCACTTAACTCCTGCCTGCAACATCAGGCTGCAGTTTAACCTGTTGCTTTTCACACCTCTTTCCCACTCTTAGGAGGCACCTTCTAAAGCTGGGATAACCTCCCTAAACCTCCCTCCTTCCTTCACAGAGGGAAGTTCACCCTCCTCCTCCCCTTTGCAGCCCTTGAGCTGTTGCAATAGCCCTTGAGGTGCTCTCTCTCCTTGTTCAAAACCCATGCCGGCCTCTTCCTCTCAGCGAGGCTGAAGATGATGTGCAAAACAAAACAAGCAAGAGGCCACAATATGGGGATTTTTCACTTGCCTCAGCCTAAAAACCAGCCTCCTCCAGGCTCTCAGTCTTCCAAGAACTTCCCACCTTTCTAGCCAAGCATTTTGTTTGCTAGAAGAAAAATCAGTAGCTTTGTGCTAGCAGTAACTGGAGTCTCCTTTCACTAGCGCAGGCATTTTCTCCTTTGAATTCTGTTTGAATGCAGAAACTATTGTGAAATGAGAGCAGTAATATCGGGAAAGGGGAAAGCAGAGTGTTCCTCTGGATAGGGTTTGATACAATTTGAAGCTGCTTGTGGAAGATTGGCTGGAAGGTAAACTGATTTGGGCTAAAAAAGCTGGTGCTGGTAAAGTGTGTTAGTGACTCTTCAGCAGGCAGTCCAAAATAGCTTGCTTTATGGTCTCTGACCTCTAGGAAAGATAACTGGATTTTTGGTCTTAGATTTAAGGGGCAGTTTCTGATGGAAGAAACTTGTGTTCTTTAGAATCTATCCCAGGCTAGCATTTACTGTCAAAAACATTTCATGGAAGCAGACAGAAAACAAGCAAAAAAATCACACGTCTGAGTCAACCCCAGGCAAGCCTTGCAGAGCACTGTCACCGAGCTAGCCAACCATCCAGAATTCAGGATAGATCCCCATTGTCATCCACCCTTCTGGTGGTCCATGGCCACCAAAATTTCCCATGGACACCTGCAGGGGGGTGATTAGTCAGGAGCTCATGGTTTTGCAGCATCCTGGGCTTGATGTGACTGTAGAGGTGTCGTGACCCCAAGGTAAGTGTTCCACTCCAACATTCCCACCTTGTGTCAGAGCTGCAGTGCTTGTACCAGGTGGTGGTTGCTGAGGTGGCTATTGAGTTAGAGGGGTGCGTTTCCAGAGCAGTGCTTGGTCACCAGCTGTTGTCCAGGACGCCGTGGCTTTTTTCATACAGCAGTAAAATAACAAAAAGAAACCCTTTCTCTTTGAATTTCAAGTCAGGGGCCTGTTTTCTGCCAAGCTACCCCCCACCGTTTCAAATGTATTTTATTCTCCTTTTCTTTCCACTGGTCCCGTTCCGCTCCGCTCAACAGCTGCCGCGTTTAATCCCAGAAGCTGCAGTTGGTAGGGAGCAAAGTGATCTCCGTATAACCTCTCTCTTACTCATAAGCGTGCATTATGAAGCTTAACCGATGGTAATAAAATGTTTTGCTTTCAACATGCTGTCCCTGTGGTCCAATGTTCCCGTCTTCAGGCTCCATCGTTACGGCGGGGCGATGTATCGGAGCTGTTCAGCTGCTCCCCAGGAACGTGCCTGGGAATACTGGATGTAGGCCTCATGGATACCCAGCAAAGAGATGGAGAAGGTAGAGCAGAGCCCTTTCCGTGGGTGGTGGCATCCCTGGGTGCAAGCAGCTCTTAGAGGAAGATTGTGTCTTGGCAGCCAAGGAGAGAGGCACTGGGGGTCTTGCTTGGCTGAGACCCAAGTGCAGGTTTTCCCATCTCCATAAGAGTGTCTGGCAGTGCAATCTGGTGTGAGAGCCTCTTTGGGGACCACGGCGCTACGTGGGGGGAGCAGGAACAGATTGCAGTCCTGCTGCTTGGTTGGGTTTTCTTCATCCCTTTCACAACCACTCTGCAGGTTCATGGCTTTATTTGGCATTTTGTGTTTCCTGCATACTAAAAAAGGGCATTTTCTTGCCATCCTGCATGACGGATGTTTTGTCCAGGCGGGAAAAAGGATGCTTCTTACCCACATTTAAGTAACCATACAAAATGTGGAAAGTCTGCTGTAGGAATTTCATTTTTGTTTACACACCATTGATGCTTTTATTAAAAGCATCTTTTCAAATATAAATAATTTAGAAGTCATATGATTTTCCTGCTCTAAACCAAAAGCAGGGATTTCAAAGCAGGGATCCCCAAGCATCATTTCTGTGTCACGGTGGGTTGCATCAGCCCTAGAGCTGTTTTTTTTGTTGAACGGGATGGGGTTTTTCCATATTTGAGGTTTACAGCGTTTGGTTTCAAAGAGGAATTTCCCAGACAAAGCCCCCCAGAAGGTATCAGAATACATGGTTTTGTCAGGCAATGAGAGCAGCTTTTTTCTGGAGATTGCCATTTTGTAAATAAGCTTCTTCTCGAGCAGCACAGCTACAGCTACGAAAGATGGATGATTATTTCTTCCCAGAATTGGTCTTCCGCTGCTGGATCTGGTTTTTATTGCGATAATTAGCATAGAATTAAAAATGGCCCCGCATCTTCAGTTTGCGCTGTAGTGCCTCTGGTACCGAGCAGTCTGGGATGGTGTTTTCCTTGGAAATAGGCTGTGTCTGGGAATCACTTGATTCACCACTGAAAACCAGTGCAGGGATATCTGCAGGCTTCAATGCAGCAAAAGCCTCTGCCTCCAAAAGTAAATTATTGCTCCTAATAAACTCTCAAATCAGTTGTTTTTTGGAGACTGGAAAAGTTGCTGAGGATATTTAGGTGAAAATCTAGCGTGGCAGACGGAGCAGGATTTTAGAAATGCCTTTAAATTCTGGAGCTCAGGTTAAAGGTGAGGTCACGGGCAAGCAGACAGCTTTTTCTCCTAAAAAGCCCGTAATGGCTTTTCTTTTTAAAAATTTAACAGGATTGCCGGTCCAGGTGGAAGCAGAATTATTAGGAGTGTCACACATGGACGACAGTGTATCCGTAGGAGACACAAAAGCGCGGCAGAAATGCAGCACGACGTGTAAACTTCCTTGTGAGAGCTGTGCAGGAAATTACTGTGCAATTGGACTCGGTGTCCTAGCATTAGATTTATTATCCACTTCCAAATCATCTGCCAAAAATCCTTTCAATCGGAAGGCAGGAAAGAACATGTTATAAAAAGACCTGGAAAAGGAGTCATTTTGGCAAGGGAGTTTTCAGGCTGGTAATTGTCCATGCCTGCAGTGTTTGGGTTTGGTCTCAACACTGAGGTCAACGCTACTTAAACCAAATGTGATCCCAGTGCCTACGTATGGCACATGGTGTGAGCCAGTCTTGCAGGATCAGGCTTGAATACAGTCCTGGAAGACTTCCTTGCCCAGTCTATGGGTCAACGATTGCTTTTAATCCCGCAAGACTCCAGCATCAATTAGGGAAAGCCAGGGTGTGCAAGCTGGCACACTTTTCCCCCAGGATGGACTTGTTCCTTGCTGGGTGGCAGGGTTGTGGCCTCATCCAAGTGCTTGTGTACATTCCCCAGGCCTTGCTGCTTTGGCAGCAAGGCTGGATATATCATTCCAGAAACTTCTTGTCTGGATGGTGGACTGATATGGTTGCCACTGTGTACCTCGTTGCCCTCCCCACTGCGAGGCACTGCTCATATCATACTTCACTTCTCCAGCTCCCACATCTTTTCCAGGCTCCTTTCTTTCCAGTTGTATGCCTGCAAAGGTGGATCTACATCCATATCCCCTGTATGCGTGACCTTGCTTTTTGCGTGTTAAATCCAGCTCTTTCTGGCAGTAATGGAAATAAGTGACCTGAGTTTGTAGCTCTGTTTTTACTCCTGGGATATTAGTGTTCCCTGCTGCTGGAAAACCATCTCCCTAGTGCGTGGTCTCTGATGAGAAATCATGTCTGCAGCTGTACCTGCAGCATCCCTAACATATCCTGCCAGCTCCAGCAAGTCAATACTTTTGAACTTGAAAAGATCTTTCTCCATAAAAAACATCCACAGTTACCTTGGACACACCAGATGATGCCTTGTACAGAACTTGAGAGAGTTGGTGGCAATGCATGCAGGGCCTGGAGAGCCACTTCACTGTTCTGTGACCTTTTTTTGGGGTGCCTGCTGAAACACAGTGAGAACTGAAGGTTCTGCTTTCCTCCTTTCTCATTTGACACTTTTGTTTTGGGAGAAAACACCCTATTTTTGACAGTGCTGAGCTCCTGAGGTAAGGGAGCAGGAAGTCCCTACTGGAACATGTTCCCACTTACAAGGAGACTCTTCCAGCCCAGGGTGAGGACTGGGACCAGCACAGTCCTTAGCAGGGAGATTTCCTGAATTCTCTTTCCAGTGAGATTTCCTGCACCCTGTTTCCAGCGAGCAGAGCCATTGCTTTTCTAGCATGAGTGTAAAGGTAGAGCTGGGTGATGGGGCAGTTGGTGGGAAGTGCGTGTTTACCTCGAGAAAAGGGTGTGCCTGTCATCTGCTGGGAGGAATCCTCCTTTCCCAGCCTCTTTCCAGGTGCATGTCGATCCAAAGTCCTTCTCTGGAGCTTTTTTCTTCATGAAAATGAAGCCGGGCTGTTCGTAACATCAGTGTTTACCAGACCGCCTTCGTCGTCTCGTCCTTGCATTCATTGTCCTTTGACTGGTAGGGTGGTTAGGAGAAACAAGCCAGCTTAATGCATGGTCAGAAAGCTACAATTAACAAAGCAGACCACAAATAAGTAGGTAAATAGACTAAGCTGTAAGATAGCGTGTAAGAGGAGGCAGTCTGCCTCTGAAAAGTGCATGATAAGCATCGGCCAAGCTTGTTGCAGACACTGGGCAAGGCTGCTTTCACTAGACTTTGAGTATCCTAGTTGCAAAGGCTCGTCAGTGTTCCTAAAGGCTCTTGGTTTTGGAGTGGGGTTGTCTTTTGTTTTCTGTGCGCTGTGACCACTTGCTTCCCGAGCGGGTTCGTAGTGATGGAGTTGATGGAGCTGTTCTTTATAGTAACCTAAAAGGTGTCAGTCATTTGCTCGTGTGTGTTCACAAGCTGAGCCGTGGCGTTGCGCGTCCCTCCGCAGTGGTGTGATTTGAAGCACTTTTGGTGTGGCATGTGCAGTTGCAGTGCTGTCTGTTTTTGATTTTCCCCCCAGGATGCCCTCCCCACGTTCCCCCGTGTTTCGGACACTGAACCAAACCAACGTTGGGACTAGCACTTTAAGTACTAGTAGTCACTTTGCTTCGGACTAAACTGAGCACTGCACTTTTGTACGTACTATTAGCACTGAGTTCTGAACTCTCTTCTTTTCCCCATCTATTCCCCCTCCTTGGCACAGTGTTAATGACGTAGGGGCCATCAGAAGAAAATTTTGAGGTGTGTTGGACTGATGTCTGGTACCTGATTTCCATTTACATATCCATTAGCAATTTGATCGTAGGGAATTTACCCATCCAAGCTTATTTTACACGACAGAACCAACACCTAAATCCCTGACATCCAGGCAGACGTGGTTGTTGTAAACTTCCAGGTCACGCGGAGACCCGAGGGCGTGGCTTTTAAAAACACCAAAGATGCAGAAGTCTCAAAAAAGGCTTAGAATGGTGCCAGATCATCTCCTTGCCACCTGGGACTGGGGGGAGCAAGAGCCACAGGGCAGATGCTTTTGTGGCTGGTGCGAGTCCATGGGACAGCACAGTTCAAACCAGTCTGAGATCCTGGAACCAGTAAAGGCTGCGCTCAAGCCATTGCAATAAAAGCCGTCATTGTACCTGCACTGGAAGTGCAGCTGGGATTGGTCGTGGGCTCCAACTGCAAAAGGTATTTTTAAGTGGAAAGGGTTTACAGACGATGTAGAAGATGAAGCATAATAACCCTGGGGTTTGCTGTTGAATTTGGAAAGCGTTGTTAGGTGTTGATCAGCTCTCATGTTCAGAGGCAGTTCAGATTGTGCTATTCCTGTTAAATTCCTGTGGTATTTCCGTATGGAAGGCCAGGGATCAGAGCTTCCTTGCCAGCAAGAAAGCAGCAGGGATAGAGTTAGTAGGAAACATAATCAGAAATCTCTAGGTTGCAAAATGGAATGGTGATCCCTGGGATGCTGAATAATCTGGGTTTTGATGTCCCAAACCACCCACTCCCAACCAGCTGGTGGGGTTTTGCTTCTTTAAAAGCCCCTGTGGGTTTTCCACGGCAGCAAATAAATGATGGTGAGTGTGAGAGCCCCGTGTTCCCTTCACGCCGGGGTATCCACACTCGGGACTGCTGCTCATCATCCCTGACGAGCCCACAGTCAATCCAAATCCTTCTCTGGCAATCCTCCGTGATGGGAGTTTCTCCCTGGTGACACTTGATGGATAAACCCTGCCAGTACAGCATGATCAGTGTGAATGCAGAGAAGGGAATTAGGTCTTCTCCTTCACTGCTGCTAGCAAGGGGCCATCGTGGAAATAACCTTCAGCAACAAAAAGAAATGGGGGTGTTGGGTTTCCCTGTTGCAGCAGATGGAGGAGTTTTCCTAAACTGCTCTAGTTTTAGTGGCTGATTTTCTTGGCTTCCTCCTTCAATAGACCTTCAGGAGCTTGGATATTCAGTGGGAACCCAAGATGGTTAAAAACCCCAAACCTTGAGCAACCCCAAGTATTATGCTCTTACATCCTCTTATCACTGGATGTAAAAACAGAAATAGAATCCACATTTTGAGTTGTTTTTTTTTCTCTTCCTTCCCCCCCCACCCCTCCACCAAATTATCCCTGCAAATTTAGCTTTAAAAGAAGTAGCACCAGGCAATGCCACTGCTCTGTCTGAGCCCTCAAAATTACAGTGGCTGACGGAGCAGCCTTTTCAGAAAGTACCTTGGTGACCCAGAGCCCACTGTCACCAGGATAAAGGCAAACCATTTGGAAAATTCCACCCCCCCACCCCAGCAAACCCTCCCAGTGTCATTGAGTCCTTGGAAATAAGCTTGGGAGAAAGGGGGATGTGGAACAGGTATTTTTGTCTTATTTTCCCCCTCAGGTGTAGTTTTTTTGTCCCTTGGAGATGACATCTCATCCTTTGGGAAGGCAGAATTAATCTTATCTTCCTGCCCGTCACACTTGAGGCCTGAATGCAAATCCTAGCACAGCACCCTTTGCTCTGGAAGGGCATTTTAGGGGGAAAAAAGGGATTTTTAGTTGTTTGGGCTTTCAGATAGCTCATGGGAAGCGCATTGTAACAGCACACAGGTGGTGTTTTAGCAACCTTTTCTGTTCCTCCAAGAGAGACTTTTTAATTTGCTTCAGTAGTTTAGAGTTTGTTTCCTTGAAAGTCTTTTTAGACCCATGAAAATGCCCTTGAAATGAGTCAAGTTTATTGAAACAAAATTGTGCACACACCCATGCACCGGCCCACGTGTTTGTGCTTGTCTCCCTGGGTGTGTCTAAGCATAAAGAAATATACTATTTCCCAAAACATTCCTTTTTAAATTTTTCTTTTTGGGTTTTGGTTTTTCTGGGTTATTTTTCCCCCACCCCCAGGATATTAACCAAAAGGTGTTTTAAAGTCATGGCATGAAAACTCCTAAATGTAAATCTGAGTACCTTGTGATGCTAATTAACAGGTTTTTTCCTGAAACTTTATGTGATGCTTAATATTTTCCTTAGGAAGTTTTGTTTAATGTTAGATCATTGTTCTGGAGGATGTTGGTCCTACTGGCATTAAACTAATGGAAATAAAATGCATGTGTTACAAGTGTAGAAACGGTGAAGAATTAAGTGTGAACTTAACTGTACGATACTGATTCTGTTTTCAAACAATCTGTTTTGCTGTTCAATAGTTGACATATGGAAATGCCAATGTACTGTAATTTAGCACTTTTCCAACAAACCCTGTTCTCACTACCCCTGAGGGAAGCAGCAGGTTTGGCTTGAGGCCAACCTAACGTAGCCTCTGAGCCCTTTTCTGTGTGTTTTGGCACCAGAACTGGCCAGGTGGAACTTAAATTGGAGGTTTTCTCATCGGTTCAGTGGCTGGCATAGGGCAGAGCAGGGTGGCTCTTCCATCCCCACGGCCAAACTAGGACGATTTTGCAACTTGGTCTGGTGAAAGGTGTCCCTGCCTGTGGCAGGGAGGATGGAATTAGATGATCTTTGAGATCCCCTCCATCCTGGGATTCTAGGATTCCGTGATTTGGGTGCAGCCCTCACTGTGGGTGGATGGACTGGTGGCACTGCTCTCCAGCAGTGCATCCCCCCTGGGAGCCAGGCTGGGGTTGGGCTGTCCAAGGAGCTGGGGGTGGAAGAGCAGCCAAAGCAATCCAGAGTTCCCGAAATCCAGCGGCAGAAGGGACAGCCCACCAGGCACTCCTCTCCAGCCCAAACCCTCCTTTCCTAGTGCTAACAGGGTGCAAAGTGTTACTTGTCATGTACTGTACTGAAAGGGTTAATTGATCAGTGACTGTATTGTACTGTATGAAAACTCATGAATTGCCTTGTATTGTTCCTAATGAACTGTTCCATGTCTCCCCCACTGCCCATTCCCACGCTGTCCCCACGTTTCCCAAAGGAGGCATGTGCTCAGTTAGGTCCTCCAAACTCTCTGGTGCTAACTCCTCTGTATCCGATGGTGCTTCTGCGGACACTAACTGACCACATGTCCGTCCCCAGCTTGAAGTTCACCACGTCTTTCTTGTCTGTTTGTATCAAGTCTCACACATATACATGAGAAAAATTAAGGATAAACTTGAATTTGTTTCAAAGCCTCATTGACAATCTAATGTTTTTCTATGTCTGCTTTTATTTTGGGATGGTTTTTCTAGAAAGCAGCCCGCCAGCACCTTCGCCCTGGGAGGGGATTTCGTCCTGTTCACTCCTCTGGCATCCGAGGCGAGCTGCTCCCTCGCTGGCTTTTCAGGTTCAGCCACTGGAAGTTGATCTATCAGGAGCCAGTGAGGAAGAGGAGGTGCAGGTGCCTTCAAAGATGCCCAGCCTTAAAAAGCAGCTGGGATCCTCATGACTGCACAATCCAAACATAGGTGGGATGGGCACTGAGGGTCTTGGAGGGGATGAACTCCCCCCCACCTTGCTTTATGCCAAAAATTGGCTTTTAAGGAGAATGGAGGTAGAAATTCAGAGTCCCAAAGGCACCTCCATCTCCTCCCAGCATCGCTCATCTCCGCTGGCAGAGGAGCCACCTCCCGAGCTGAGGTTTTCCAGGTGACACACGCCTCAGATGGCCTGAACGGGGCCATCCCTTCCAACCCCACCCCCAATGCGAGCTGCTTTTTGGACAAAATGAAATCTGACTATATTTTATATCAATTTGAAAACAAAGTCTGATATTTACCCCTGTTCTCAACTGAATTTGCATATTGTTGTTTGCCACGATATTTGTTCTGTCTTCAAATAAATTTGCTTACTTGTGTAGTCTTAACTGTCTGCTCGGATTCTTACCATCAGATTTATCCCTGCTCTAAGGTGCCTGCACCACAGCTCTCCTTTGAGCACTTCCCAGGGAGGAGAGAAAGAAATTTTTCCAGGAGGGGGAATCATTTCAGGCTGTAAATGTTTTTCTCTCCGTTATCTCCCATTCATCTCCCCGGGGCTTTTCAATTTGATGCCCTTTTTTCCCCCCAGTCTTCCATCATCAGATCCTTCTATCCGGGTAAGTGCATGGCAGAGGAATGGCTGTGCCTCAGCCTGCTTAATTTGAGAGATTGAATTGCTGCTAACACATTTTATTCAGGGTGAGGCATTTCCGACGGCGGTGTTTTGCATTTGGGAATGGAAGGATTTATGGCTGCGAGCGGCCAAGGGCTCTGGGCACCGGCGTCGGCATCCAACGCCGGCTCTTCCTGCACATTGCATTAGCAAGACGTTGGCATCAGTCACTGGAGACGTCGCGGCGGAAGGCAGTGCCCTCAAAAGGCTGGAAAACCGATTTGCACATGCGTTTCCAGGGAAGTAATCAAATCAGCCAGCAGGTTCAATAAAAGGAATAGGCAAATATTCCAGATTCGCCTGCGTTTGCAAACAAAACCTCCTGCAAGGCTTGCAGGTTTTGAGGTTCCTCCCCCTCCCCAAAACAGCTATTTGGGGATTAAAATTGTTTCAGGCTGCTGCAGGAGGAGGTGTTTTATTCCCTAAAAGATGCAGCTGTATCTGAGGGGAACATTACAGGAGGATTCCTTGCAAGGATCCTTGGTCACTCTCCTTTTTTTTGGAATCCATCCCTGTGCATGTGTTACAGCAACAGAGTACATTTTCAGAGATTCATGCCCTTTCTCCTGGCAGCATTCCCTCTTTCTTTGCCTCTTTCCTCCCCTCTGACCTCTCTCTGGCTTTTTTTATCCCAGTTTATAATGTTTTGTAATGTTTTTTGTAATGTTTCCTGCTGCTTCTCACAGTACGAGCAGTGCTGCCCACCATCACCGGAATGATGGGGGGAGATGAATCCTATGGGGAAACGCTGGGAGAAAGAATCCAGGCTTCACAGAGGGTGCTGCCAGGTATGTCTGCCTCCCATTCACTGCAAAGATGCTGTGTCTGCACCCCAAAATATGTTTTAGGGATCCGTATCCTCGTGCCCCTGGGCAGTCCAGTGCTTCACTGCACCCTCAGGGTGGGTCAGGTGCCCTTGGAGCAGCTTCCACTGCGTTTGTGCACCCTCAGCTGCTGGCAGAAGGAAAAACTTAACTGATTCATTTTGTTTATTCACTGTGGGAGTGGTTATTTCCCCCCCTCTAAAACACAGGAATCCAGCACTCTTTGGGAAGCAGTGGACAACCCCAGGCAATATCTTCCATAGGCAGTGGTGGCCATGAGTAATTTTTTTTTTGCTTCTATTTCTCCTGTGTTTTGTATCACACCCTAAAAAGCCAAGTTTCAGTGGAAAGATCACAAAAATAAGAAAGCAAGGTACCCCATGGGGGTTGGTTTAATGTTACACAGCCAACTTTAATGTATTTTTTTAATAAAGTGGCCTTTTATGCCACTTCACCACCACTGCCTTTTTAGAAGGTTCTAGCACAGAAATGATGAGATTTTACAGAAGGTGGTGGAAAATCCTGCCTTCATTAATTCCTTCTCAGTGAGGCTTGTCAGTTTTCCCTGCCAGGGAGCCTGATGAATGTCCCCCACTGCTGCCGGGAGATTCTGCAGACTCTGCCCCTGCCACTCCTTTGCAGGAAAATCCACAGCTCATCCCAAGAGCTCCCTCTTTCCAACAAACCACGTCGTGTTCCTCTCAGGATGTTCCTGGCTCAGGCTGCTCAGCTGCAGGTGCGAGGTTTTGCCGGTCCTTTGCCGAGGACCTGCCGTCGGGTCGATACCTCAGAAACCTCTTTATGTCTGACGAGGAGCCAAGAGAAATATCTCAGCTCAATCTTTGCATTTAAGCTTTGCCTATTAAACATTTTAACGGTGGCATGGAGTCAGTAAATAGGAACTTATCGCCAAAGCGTGCGTGTCCTTTTGTACCTTGTTTCCTCAAATTAAATCATGAGGAAACCAAAGTCAAAAATGGAAAGATGGCACAAAAAGCTGCCCAGCATTTGTTTTAAGGCTGACCTCCTAAGGATCAGGATGCCCTTTTCTGGGTCATTTTGGACAAGCCAGGGATGATTTTTATGAGGGGGTGCTGCTCTCCCATATGCTCCTGAAGGCACGGAGTGCATGCTGCCCTAGGGAAGCTTCAGGGTGGGAAGATTTATTGTCCACTGCCATGAGGCAGGATTTGCCTTATCCCATGGCTGTTCTCTGCTGCAGTGTCACAAACATGGGCAATATGGTTAAAAATTATCTTCTGGAAAACAAATCAGCAAATAGAATATCCAGAGGAGTTGAAGTGAACAGTCCCCGGCAGCTATCTTTCCTGAGAACCGGAATGGTAAGTGATTGTCATCTAGAACAGTAGCTACAACGTTGTATTTCGTATAAATTGCTCTCTTTTATTTTGCTAGCTGTAGTTTTAGTTGGAAAATTCACTTCAGGGATGTGATGTTTTGAATCCTTTAATTTTTTCCCTCACTTCAGGGTGAAGTCACCAAGTCCGTCTGTTTTACCCAGCGGAGAATTAAGGGAACTGTGACTGACATTGGTGTTCTGGTAGGACAGCCCAAGTAGCTCCTCAACAAACCTCAGCCTTCCCATCTGACATGAAAAAATATCATTATATTCTATGTATATATTATTTGATATATTAAAAATGTCACTATCTTATCCTGCTAAAAATCCCAGGGAAGATTCCCCTCAGGGGTCTCCTAAAATCCCAGTCCTTGCTGCCCAGGCTGGGCACTCCATATTGTAGCAATGTCATAGCCTCAGTTATTACATCATTGTCATGGTATTACTGCTCCATTTGGGCATAGAGACAGTAGAAGTCCAAAGGAGATAAATAAAGAGCAGTGGGTAGGAATTGGTGCAGGTCTTTCATCGTTTAAAGCTGTGGGCAAGATGAATAGACTACCAAGCACATGTATTCACTTTTACTGCTTATATTCACTAATCATGTGTCATATTTGGTACATCATCGTACACGTGCTTCAGTTTTGATTACTGCTCCACAATATTTCGCGGGAATATGGTGAAAGGAATTTATAACACGCATTTACTGAAAGGCAGACCGTGATTGATTGCTACATTCCCGGACCCTGCCGCCGACTCTTGCGACTCGACACCCACAGCGGGCGCAACACCTTCTGATTTTATCCTTTTTCCTTAGAGAGAAGGGAGCATTTGATTCCAAATTTTTTCCTTGGCGAGAAGAGCGCGTCAGGCGGTTCTGCGCCGGAGCGAACGCACAGAAGCAAAGCAGACATCACCTCCCACAGCCGTGAGGGAAGGGGGCGTGGCCTAGGAGTGGGGGGTGTGGCCTGTGGGGAGGGGCGGGGCCTGAGGGGCGTTAGCCCAGGGGAGGGGCGTGGCTCTGAGGCAGACCCGGCGCGCCGGAAGTGTCGGAGCGCGCTGCGCGNGGTGCCGCCATTACGCGGAGCGGACCGGAGCGGACCCGAGCGGGCCGCGCTTCTCCGGCCGCCGGCGCCGGCAACCACANGAGGAGAAGGGCTTCGCCAAGGAGCTGGACCAGTGGATCGAGCAGCTGAACGAGTGCCGGCAGCTGAGCGAGAGCCAGGTCCGCAGCCTATGCGAGAAGGTGAGTGCGGGGCCCGGACGTTGGGAGTGCGGGATGGTGACTGTGGTATATCCGGCGTTGGGAGACGGGGTTGCGGCCGCGGGCATATCGGGCATTAGAAGGCGGGGTGGTGCCTGTGGAATGCCGGGCGCGGAGAGAGCGGGGTGGTGCCTGTAGGATTTCGAGTTTTGGGAGACAGGGATGCGGCCAGTGGAATATCGGGCACTGGGAGAGCGGGCGGTGCTTGTGGGATATTTGGCATTGGGAAAGCGGCTGGTGCCTGTGGGTTTTGAGAAAGCAGGATGATGCCTGTGAGATATCCGGCATTGGATGATTGGAGTGGTTTCTGTGAGATTGAACATTGGGTGGCAAGGTTGCTGCCTCTGGAGTATCCAGCACTTGGAGACTGGGCTCATGCCTGTGGGGTGTCCTTGTGTCCTACGCAACATGGAGGAGCCCATTCTGAAAAATCAGCCCCAAGTCAGTGAGGAAGCCCTCTTACTTCCGAGGTGGATCTCGGGAAGCAGAGGAGCCAGAGGTGAGACTGAAACAGGTTTATTGCTTGCTGAGGGGAACCAAAATAGAAAGAGAAATGGTCTGATAAAGGACACCGTCTGCTATTCTGGACTGTAGTTTGGACAGGCCTTGGCAAATGCCTGCTTGGATTTGTTTAGTGGAGACTCAGAAGAGCCTTTTTTTCTCATCAGGTGAAAGGTCCTTAGACTTGTGCTGGGTATTGTGAGAGCAGTCCAGTAGCTCTTCGTGAACGCTCCTTCAACACTGCAGTCTGTGACCAAGGGGAAGAATTTCCTTGGCATGTTCGTACAGCAGTGATTCTGACATCTTTCTAACCCCCTCTGTTTTCTCCCCCTCTCCCTCTTCATTTCTTTAATGCCATGCTGGGGCTGTTTGTTTTGTGAGTCTTTCTCCAGAGCTCCGTCAGTTGTGAGGGAGCTGTGGCTGTTTGGGAAGCTGGAGTTGTGGCTGCTGTGTTTTGGGAAGCTGGAGGACGATGCCAGCAGTCTGGCTGAACACAGAGGAAATAGGGAGAGGTTGGATAGGAAATCTCAGTTGGAGGTAGGGAGGGTGTTTGTCCTTCAGGAGACAGGTGACAAGTAGGTGTGTCACTTACTGTCATAGTGCCTCATTCTTCCAGCCTGCTGGAAACTGATGGAAACGATTGGGGTATGAAGGAAGCACTGTGCCCTGCACTGACTTGGCTTGTTTAAGTTTTGGGGAGTGGTTGTGTCATTCAGGAGAGGAGCTTACCCAAACCTCTGGGTGTGCAGTCCTGACACAAAGCTGGTTTAGTTGGTTTCCTTGAAACTGTATTTGGAGAAATCCTTTTCTCCATAACACTTCTTAGCACTCCTGTTTTTGGGGCTGATTTCAAAGAGGCCCAGCACAGTAGTACCTTTTGTCTCAGGTTTCAGTTTGTGAAAGAGCTCAGTACTAAAAGGAAATTCATCAAAATGAAGTGGGGGGAAAACAACCCAAAAAACTAGGAAAATCCCGGAGTTATCTGTGTGGTTCGATCTTCGTTTTAAGTACTGGGATAGTGATGAGGGAAGGATTGGACAGAATGGAAGTATGCCTAGTGATTTTGCACTCTTAAAAGCTGTTGAAATTTGCACCTGTGGAAGTGACATTCTGTCCTCACCTGCCCAGTGATGACATGTTTAGACAACTGATCAGCCCCATGTGGTTCATGCAGGTGATGGAAGACCTGTTTCTCAACCTGATAATGTTGTTCCCATTCCGTTGGTGTTTAAAATGAAGGTTAGGTCAAATCCTGCAGAAATGCAGACGCTGATAGAAGGGTTAATTCTGATCACTGCTGGAGCTTGCACATTTGGGGTGCAGGTGAGGGAGTTGAAAGCCATCCTGCTTAATCCAGGCAAAAGGGTTTTTCACTAAGGTGATGAAGTGGGCTATGAAAGAAAGCAAGGATAAGGCTGTCTCTCAAACAAGCAGCAATCTGTGACCATCCCTCTCCTTGTAGCTACTCTTTCCTTTCCTTGTTCTTTGGAGGTGTGAGGGGACACAGTCCCATTGCATGAAATTCCCAGTGTTGTGTTGTGTCGTGTAATGGTTGGGAATGCTTTGTTCCTCTGTTGTTGATGCTCATCCTAGAGGGTGCCAGTTAAGGTCCCTCTGGGAGCACCTGGGCGCTTTGGCAAAGGCTCTGGAGTGTCTGCTGCTGCCTGATTCCTGAAGGGTGAGACAGCTCCATCCCTGCCACCCCTCTGGCTTCCATCTCACTTGGCTGGATCTCCTTCCAGCCAAGCTCCCAGAGGTTTAATATCCTCAGCCCACTCGTTGGTACAGTAGTTTGGTCTGTGGCAGTTGGTGGGGTGAAGGTGGATTTTGATCCCAAACTCCATGCCTAGCTTCAGATTCCCAGAGAAGGAGCTTCTACGGGTCAGCCTGAGCTGAAGGAATGAATCTTCCAGAAGGAGTGGAGTTTCTCCTCACTCCAGAGCTCTTCAAAAACACACAAGGAATTGAGATGATGGGCAAGCTCATGGCCAGCAAATAGGCTGCTCTTCAAAGGCTCTTTGAGCACAGACATGGCAACCATTGGTTTGGTTTATTTGATACAGGGGAGGATTATTTAATAAAAACACCTAAACGCTGCTGCTTTTTATCCTGACCTGGATATGGTTTTCATCCAGCACAAGTGGGACAGATGCACAGGAAGCTTATACCATTAGTCATTGTTTTCTGCAACAGAGGTAGCTAAATTTTGACTTTTAAGTCATAGTTATTTATTAGCCTCCTGGATTAAGTAAGTGCAGATGATGCCAGGCAGCCTGCTTGCATCAGAGGTTCTTATTTTTGCTTTGTAACAGTGCTTTTTATTTTAAGTCATTTGATTTTTCCGTGTTCATACTGCAGACAGATGCACTGGTTAGTCACTGCTTTTCTGGGGTGTTCTTATTGATGCTGAGGATTTTGAAAGTCTTGCTCTGCATTAGAAAATGATCATGTAAGGACAAACTGGGACTCCCGAGCCCAACCTAAAGCAGCTCTGCGGAGTCAAAATGACAGACTGGATCTGTCCACGTGCACGGATGAGTGTCCACAGGGTGAGCTAAAATGGGCTGCAGGGGAACAGCTGGTTGGCAGCCTAAGGAGCTGCTCCTCATCCCCTGCCAGCTCCCCCCTTCCTCATCAGGGGAAGCTTCTGGATTCTCCTGGCACCAACATTTTATTTCGTGGGCTGGCCCCCCTTCCTGGGGTAGGTTTAAAGTGAGTGTTTTTGCCCTGTTTCTGTGAAAAAGGAGCCCTGCCGAGCTCCAGCTTGGAACAAACCCCTGCCTGTTGCTTTGTGCAACAGTCAGAACACACGGAGCAGCTGTTTTGTGGGTTTATATTTGTCTCTCCTGGAGGGTGGAAGCTCTCAGAAGGCGCTATAAATGCTTTTAAAGATGTGTGAGCAGAATCTGAGTGCTACTACTGCAGTCAAATACAGCGTGCTAAGCAGTTCCCAGTTGTGCTAGAAGTGCAAGGCAGAGCCCATGTCATCAAGTCCATGGCCAGGATGTGACTTTATGGATCCCTCTGGTTAGGTTATGTGCAAAGAGCATGCTGGATGCAGTCCAAACTGTCCAAACTGCTTGGGGTTTAGCAATTCCTTGCAAATACATGGTTTTCCTTAAAGAGGCAAGGCAGCAAACATTGGAATGGGAACGCAGGCATCCACAGGAAACCCACAGAGGTCATCCTTGGGGAGCAGCCCCCTTTTGGCAGCACAGGATGAACCTTACCTCATCCTGAGGCTAAGGGATGTGGCAGGGAATACCCAGATTATCACCTGCTGGCGAGTTCTCAGTGTTGGTGATCTTCCAGCCCTTTTGTTTGGATCAGATGGAGTCATCCTGTGGGTGTTCCCTGTGCCTCAGATGTGCCTGGAGCGTTGATCAGCATCAGTCAGTGAGCTGGAGGCAGCACAACAAGCCTGCTGTATGATAACAAGGTGATGCAGATAGGCTACATTGCATGGTTGTAATTAGCAGAGGAGCTGCTGTGTGTGGAAGAAGAGATGACTAAATCCAGGGATGCCATCCCTCCATCTGTGGCCCTTTTGTTGCCAGCTGGGTACAGCCAGGGAAGCTGGTTGTGGCTCCAGTATGTTCCAGTTGCCTCTGTCTTTGCTTTCCAGCAAAAACTTGTCTGTAGAAGTTGCTAAACTGTTGTGCTTGGAAGAGGATTGGAATTCTGGCGGGCAAGATGTGCCCGAGGCAAGGGAATCTGGCCTCGCTGTAGTAAACCTGCTGCTCTCCATGCCCTGGGATTTGGGAAACTATCTGTGCTCGCCAAACTCTTTTTCCAGTGGTCGGCGTGAACAGTGAGGATGAAACTGGGTTTCCAGTGGGAATGCAGCAGAACAACATCACCTGGTTCTGGAGGAGCTTCCTACCTTTTTGTCCTAAATGTGTTTTCCTTGCCAGGCTAAAGAAATCCTTACAAAAGAATCAAATGTGCAAGAGGTACGCTGCCCCGTCACCGTCTGTGGGGATGTCCACGGGCAGTTCCATGACCTTATGGAACTCTTCAGGATCGGTGGGAAGTCTCCAGACACAAACTACCTGTTCATGGGAGACTATGTGGACAGAGGCTATTACTCAGTGGAGACTGTGACTCTCCTGGTGGCATTGAAGGTACGGCTTGAGATATTCGGGGCAAAACCTGGGAGCTGGGAACCATTTTCCCCAGAGCAATTTTCTCCTCCCGCTGACGCTTGAGCATAATGGGTGTAAATGGATCTGTGCCAGCAGACACGTGCTGGGAACAGAGCGCTTGGCTGCTGTTTGTGATATTCCATTACTCTTTCTTTCCATGCCTGTGCTAAAGGGAGCGTTTTCTCCGCCCCCAGGTGCGGTACCCGGAGCGCATCACAATACTGAGGGGCAACCACGAGAGCAGGCAAATCACACAAGTCTATGGCTTCTACGACGAGTGTCTGCGCAAGTACGGCAACGCCAATGTCTGGAAGTACTTCACAGACCTGTTTGATTACCTTCCACTCACAGCTCTAGTAGATGGCCAGGTAAACCTGGGATAAGGAAAACCCTCCTTTCCATGGATTTCTGTGGGCTGTGTTGTCTGACATCCACAGGAGCAGTCCCAGACAAAATCTGTGACCTGACAAAAACTTGTGATCTGAAGGCGAGATGGCTGGAGTTGTCAATGAGTGTTAACAGAGTTAAACCTATCTGGTTTGGAGATCACTCTTCCCTTATCAATGTGCACTTAATAGATTCCTCTTTTCTTTCTGGAACAGATATTCTGCCTCCATGGTGGCCTCTCTCCATCCATAGATACACTGGATCATATCAGGGCTCTGGACCGCCTGCAGGAAGTTCCGCATGAGGTAAAAGGAAACTAAATGCTTCAGAAGCTTAAATGCCTGCTGGTGAAAAATGCAGATGTTTTCTCACATTGCAGTCTATTTAAACACGTGGTTACACGTGGATTATGGGCTTTCCAGGAGCTAGAGCAGATGAACATTTGGTCAAAACACACATAAGTTGCTGTGCTTTGGTTACAGCAGCCTACATAAGCAGAGCTGTGGGTGTTCCCACAGTTGTTTGCCCCAGAATCGTGGGATTTTTGGGCTTTCAGCCTTACTCAAAGAGCAGGATTTGGCAGAGGAAGGTGTTTACTATCTTCAGACTCATCGCAGATGTGGTTGTGAACTGACAACCACCATGTGAAGCCACATTATGTCACCATCCTTCCACCCCAGCCAGCCCAGCCTCCTATGGTGTTTCACTTTATTACAGTTTCCTGGAGCCTACAATCTGGACTGGAAAACCACACTTGGGGCTCCCCAGGGCAGCAGGAAGTTGTGTTGGGAGTGGTCACAGATGTGTGTCCTCACGTGCCTCACACCAGGAAGGATGTGCTGGCAGTCTTGCTGCTGTCAGTAAAACATGTTTAAGCATCTTGCCAGTGATCTAACAGAGAACTCCTGCTCTTTCCCAAGGGTCCGATGTGTGATCTGTTGTGGTCGGATCCAGATGACCGCGGCGGCTGGGGAATTTCTCCACGTGGTGCTGGCTACACCTTTGGGCAGGATATTTCTGAAACCTTTAACCACGCCAATGGTCTCACACTGGTCTCCCGCGCTCACCAGCTGGTCATGGAGGTAGGGCAAGCACTCTGCTAGGCAGGGCTAACAAAACAGGAGCCCATGGGAATCTCCTCTGGGACACCTTCCACTCGTTGGGTGGGTTCATTGACACCCACATCTTAGGCGGTCAGTACCAAAGAGAGGCTTTAGTCATGTGAAAACAACAATATAAAATTATGTGCTTTGACCTGCAGCCTAAATAAGGGGATGTTCTGCCCTTTCCAAGCAAATTTCCCCCTCCAAGTAAATTGCCAAAGGGGCCATGCCACGCCCTGTTTGTGGCAGGAGTAATCTTATATGCTGGCTTGCTCTTGCTTGGACTGCTGCTGCACCTGACAGCCTGTCCCATGGTGCTCGGCAGTCAGGTGTGACGGGGATTAGGCCATTTCTGGCTATTGGCAGGCTATTCTTGGGTGTCTTGCTGGAAAAATGCCAGGTGGGTCAATGGAGCAGATGCATTTTTAAAATCTAGTGCAGGTAGATCCTTTAAGCGGAACGGTGTGTCAGAAGTCGCTGGCATCCAGCAGGCAAGTTGTCACTCGTGGTGGATGAAAGCTGAAGGCATCCCTAAAAATCCCAAGGCATTTTAGTGGTACAATCCATAATTTACAAGTGATGATCTCCTGTGGGCTGCTTGAAGCTGGTTTTGCCAGGTACCTGATGCTGCTTCTTGTGGTAAAGCATGTATTTTGAAATTAAACTAAGTCAGTTGAAAATGCTTCAAGAAAACTCCAGTTTTGCAAGTGCCTCAGGGAGTTGCAGGCCTGAAGAGGAACTTTGTATGGGCTGAGGTGTAAGAGAGACCTTTTCTTTTTCTCTCTCTCCCTGGCAGGGTTATAACTGGTGCCACGACCGGAATGTGGTTACCATCTTCAGTGCCCCCAATTACTGCTACCGCTGTGGGAACCAGGCTGCTATCATGGAACTAGATGACACTTTAAAATATTCCTTGTGAGTATCCTGGCTTAGGCTGGTCTCTCTTTCTAACCACTGCAAGAAATGGCTGATCATTCCCAAAGGGGTTCTTCTGTGAAAAGCCAGCTCAGACCACTCTGGAGTGGAATTAACATGTGCTCTGCCTTAAAATAAGTGATGCATTAAGCTCCTAAAAGCTCCTATTCCTGACTGTCTGGAGAGTTGGAGCTCTTGCACTTCAGTCTCTTAATTGCCTAAGCTTGATGGGGAGAGTGAAAACACATGGATTTATGTATTTGTTTTCGGCTTTGGTAGCACTGAGCTTTGTAGGATGGGGGAGAGAGGGTCTGAATTACGCTTTCAGCTGCTCCCATGAGAAAGTGGTGATGGGCTGTGGGGTGATGAGTTTTAACTCCCATGAATTCTTGTTTTGGGTCTTGGAATGTTTTATGTGGAAGCAGCTGGGGTGAGTAGAGCGCTAGCAGCAGGAGAACAAGCCTGATACTTACCATGGCACTGGAAAATAATGCCTTGTGGAGGAGGAGGGTAAGTGGTCATCCCTTTTTCTTTCCTGCAGCCTCCAGTTTGACCCAGCACCTCGTCGTGGAGAGCCTCATGTTACCCGTCGTACCCCAGACTACTTCCTATAAACCTCTCCCAACCTTTATAGAAGGAAGTACACCTGGCATTTTAAAAAAGCAACAATATTTACACGTTTCTGTAAGAAATCAGGGTTCGTCTCAACTCAAATCCCCATCATGGACCAAAATGTGCCATACAGAGGACGAAGAGCATTTAGCACAACTTGAGACTGAATTCCTTACGACACTCTCTCTCTCTCTCCCATGCCCATCATCCCGAAAGTCAGTTTGCCTGCTGTATTTGTAGTCATTGTTTTCCTTCTGGACTGTTCAGAGAGGAAAAGGTAACTCTTTAACAACACTTCATCTCCTCTGACACTTCTTTGTACATTTTTAGTTCTAGTGTTTAACTGGCATGAATTAGAGTTTGTTTTCCAGGGAAGTGCACACTAACTTCATCCCCCACCACTCTTTATTTTATTGGAAAGACCGCTCAACTTAACTGGAGAAAGGAAGTGATTCCTGCTTGGGAGTACGTTGTCATAACCCAGATAAAAGTGTTCCCTTTTTAGCTCTATTCCCATTCTGTGCCGATCCTGCCTTTTTTTTGTTGGGTTTTTTTTTGTTTGCTTTTTTTTTTGTTTGATTTTTTTGTTTGTTTTGTTTTGCTTTGGGGTATTTTGTTTTTTTTTTTCTCTTTTGTTATTCCCCCACCTTCCCCTCTGTATATTTGTCCTGGAAGTGCTTGCAATCCTCCTCGNGCTGGCGGGGGCCCGGCGAGCGGCCGAGCTCGGTGCCCGGGTCGCGCTGGTGGAGCCGTGGCGCCTCGGCGGCACTTGCGTGAGTCACTTGCGGGTGGACCCGCACCCGGGACGGGGAGGGACGACGGGGCAGGGGACGAGCGACGCGGGGCCGCTGGCCCCGCTGACCAGGCGATGGTGGTGGAGCACCCGGGGAGGGTCGCGGTGCGGGAAGTCGGAGAGCAGGAAGCGCTCTCCTGGTGTCGGAGCGTTATGGAAGGACCTGCCTTGCCAGACTGCAGCAGGACGGATCCCACCAGCTTCTTGCCGGCCGTTTCCAAGCTGTTTTCAGGCAGGTGACAGGATGCTAACGGATCCTGGATCTGCGTAGCACGACTGCAAGGTGGTAAAGCGGAGCTCAAGAGTGTGGTGAGCTGGTAACAAGCCAAGAAACAAACGGGTTCCTCAGATAAGCTGGGCTGTAGTTTTATGCCCTAAGTGCTTTCTGCTGGAAAAATTACCATATTCCCAGAAGTGCAGGCAAGAGATGGTAAATGCCTTTCTCCTAGTAAATAATTTTTAGAGTATCAATGGAAAAACCCCTGTGTTTGAAAGCTCCACCTTCCATGTTCTCTTTCAAGGAAGTGAAGGAAAACGGCCAAACCACAAGACCTTAAGCCTCCCGAAGCGGTCACACCCGCTTTTTGTCAGGAACCCCTAATCCTGCCTTTGTTTTCCTAAGCAGAGAGCTGAGATGCAGTCCCAGCCTGATGTGGCATGCTCTTTGGAGCATTGCCTTTGGAAAACTGGGCTTCGACACTGAGACTTGCTCTTATTCCCCTCAGGTCAATGTTGGCTGTGTGCCAAAGAAGGTAAGGGTGTTCTGCCATGGGCTCTGGTGGCACTTCATGGGTTGGGTCTGGTGTGGGTGCCTGCCAAATTCCAGGGAGGTGCTGGCACAGGGTGTGTGTGTGGGGGGGTGGAAGCAGGGCCTTGGAGGGTATTGAGCCATCGGGATGCCGTGGGTGCTCCTGTGTCCCGTGGGTGCTCAGGGCAAAAGTGAGGAATCGGGAAGCCTGGTTTTCCCAGAATCAAAGCAGTCTTCCCCAGCCAACCTGAAGTTTGTGTGGGCAGGTGATGTGGAACGCGGCGGTCCATGCGGAGTTTGTCCACGATCACGCTGACTATGGCTTTGAAACACCGGGTGTCAAGTTCAACTGGAGGTAAGAATGGAAAGGGCTAGTTGGAAACCAGTATCTTCCAGTGAGTGTCGCATGGGACCAGCCCCTGGTCCACTTCAAAGGGGTCCCTGCCTGCTTCCAGGCTCCCGTGGGTTGTGCCGAGCTGGTTACAGGGCCAGTGTTGCCGCTGTGTTTTGGAGAACAGGGTGCCAAAAACTGCCTGTGGGAAGAGACTGTGGAAAAGACAAATGCAGGGAAGGCAGGCACATCTTGCTGTGGTGGGAAAAGGGTCACAGGGAGCCATTTTATTTTGTGGCATGGCTGCCATGTGCCACAGGGGTTGAGTTCACAGAATCACAGAAAATCATTAAGGTTGAAAAAGACCTGAGATCATCGAGTCTAACCTTTGACCAACCACCACCTTGTGCACTGAGTGCTGGGCCCTTCCTGAGCTCCAAGGTTCATCTGCTGGCAGTGATGGTATTCCTCGCTCTGTTCCAGGACCATCAAGGAGAAGCGTGATGCGTACGTTCAGCGCCTCAATGAGATCTATGAGAACAATGTTAAGAAGGTGAGCATGGAATGTGTTTATCCTGGAATCTGAGTGGCAAGAGCGATGGATTTTTGGCCACTTTCCCAGCCTTAATGGGTGGCCTCCAACTGTGGGAGCCCTGGCTCCATTAGCTGTTCTCCTGCACCTCCTCCTGCTGTTAACCCCGTAATTGTTACTCCTAAGGCTCACATTGACGTAATCCGGGGCTATGGCAAGTTCACCGATGATCCCGAGCCGACTGTCGAAGTGAATGGGACAAAGTACACAGCTCCTCACATCCTCATAGCCACAGGCGGGCGCCCGGCTGTCCCTTCGGACAGCGAGATTCCCGGTGAGCCTGATGCAATTACCCAGGCTCCCAGGCTGCAGAGAGGGCTGCCAAAGCAAAGCAGGCTTTGTGAGGGGAACGGGGGAGCAGGTGAAGGGTATGAAAAGGTCTCTGCTTTGCAGGTGCCAGTCTGGGAATGACCAGTGATGGCTTCTTCGACCTGCAGGACCTGCCCAGGTAAAGTGGGATTCATCCCACCGCAGCCACCAGCTCCGGGTGCCTGCACACGGCATCGCTGCTTCTCCACAGGCGCAGCGTCATCGTTGGGGCTGGCTACATCGCAGTGGAGATGGCGGGGATCCTCTCCACGCTGGGCTCCAAGTCATCCCTGCTCATCCGGCACGACCAGGTAGTGCCAGTGCCTGTCCTCAGCTGCGCTTCCTGCTCAGCTGTCGTGTCCCAGCCCGCCGGGGCTTTCTGGTTGTTAGCTCTGGGTAAAGGAGGGTCTGAGTTGGCATGGGAATAGCGATGGCATGGGAGCCGTGCAGAGGCTGGGTGGGACATGTTTTAACAGCACCCACCCACGTGCTTGGCATTACTGCAGCCATGCATCCAGTCCCTTGAGCTTTATTTCAAGTCACAACCTGAAAGGAGGAAGAAAGGGAAAAAAAAAGATAAAAAACCAGAGTTGTTGGTTAACCAGAAGCACCCCAAACCACTTGGGTTCCAGGAGCAGGGAAACGCTGGTGGAGGGTCTGCCAGGTAGTGCCTTTGCCTGCAGACCCTCATCTGACAGGCTTGTGGGGGGATCCTTGCCCAGGTCCTGCGAAACTTTGACTCCCTGATCAGCTCAAACTGCACCCAGGAGCTTGAGAACACCGGGGTGGATGTCTGGAAGCACACACAGGTGGGAAAGCACAGAGCAGCCCTGCGGCTTGTCCCATCCCTCCTGCAGAGGCAGGGCTGGGGACAAGCTGCCGTTTCAGGTGCTGCTTGCTGAGCCATGGTTTTGGCAACATCCCCGCCTCTGCAGCGTGGCTGCCGTCACTTGTTGCAAGGCAAAAACCATCTGCACTTTCTCCCCTGCTGCTCTTGTTCCCCTCAGGTCAAGAGGGTTGCTAAGTCTCCGTGTGGGCTGCTGGATGTGACGGTGACCTCGGCGGTGCCTGGCCACAAGCCGACAGAGGGGGTGATCCGAGATGTGGATTGCCTGCTGTGGGCAGTGGGGAGGCTGCCCAACTCTGAGGGGCTGTGCCTGGACCGAGTGGTGAGATGGCAGCGTCCCTTCCGTGCTGGTGGGAGGATGCCCACGGGTCTCTCTGGGTGTTCCCTTGGCTCTCCAGAGCCTGTCACAGGATGGCATTCCCACGATTTGCCCCCCATCCTGGGAGCGCTGTGGCCACCAGCGCAGGTGCCCCATGGGCTGTCCCATCCCTCCTGGAGCATACGTGCCTTCTGTTTCCCGTGGCAGAACGTGCAGGTGGACCCCAAAGGCCACGTGGTTGTGGATGAGTACCAGAACACCAGCAGGAGCGGGATTTACGCCATTGGGGATGTGTGTGGGAGAGCCCTCCTCACCCCAGGTGCCACAGCCGTGCCCCCTTCCCTGCAGAGCCCCTCGGTGCCACGCCGTGCCGCGGCTCAGGCTGCCTGTCCCTCCCTGCAGTGGCCATCGCAGCTGGCAGGAAGCTGGCCCACAGGCTCTTCGAGGGCAAGCAGGACTCCCGGCTGGACTACGAGAACATCCCCACGGTCGTTTTCAGCCACCCGCCCATCGGCACCGTGGGGCTCACTGAAGGTGGGGACAGATGGGGCATGGAGGGGCTGGGGACACTGGCTGAGAGCTGCTGCTCTGATGCTCCAGAGGTTTTCATCTCCAGCCAGTGAGCCTTGCCAAAAGGGCTTGGACTCTTCTTTTTAAATGCCCTGTGCATCCCTCTGACCCCTGTGCCGTGGCTTCTGCTGCAGAGGAGGCCGTGGCCATACATGGGAAGGACAATGTGAAGACCTACAACACATCCTTCACTCCCCTGTACTACGCTGTCACCCGCAGGAAGGTGAAGTGTGTCATGAAGCTGGTGTGTGCTGGCAAGGAGGAGAAAGGCTTGTGGGACCACGGCTGGCTGTCCTCTTGTCCCCCTGTGGTCGGCTCTTGGGCTGGGTTCTGGGTCCCACCTAGTCTTTCACTTCTTCTCCAAAGGTGGTGGGATTGCACATGCAAGGGCTGGGCTGTGACGAAATTCTGCAGGGCTTTGCTGTGGCCATCAAAATGGGGGCCACCAAGGCCGACCTGGACAACACCGTTGCCATTCACCCCACTTCTGCCGAGGAGCTGGTGACGCTGCGCTGAGGCTGCGGGCATGGACATGGACACCCCAGAGATGGCAGCTGCCATCCAGCTTTTCCAGCTGGGAAGAATGTTCTAGGTGTTTTCAAAAGTGCCTTACTTCTGGGTGGGTGCCTGGAGGATGTGTCTGTAACATTGGTGTGGCTTGCTGTGGTGTGGGAAGTAAACACACTGATGCTGGCGAGTCTTCGCCTTTTGCTCTCTGGTGCCTGTCTCCTGCCGTGCCCAACCATAGAGGGTGCTGGCACAGTCCATGCATGGGGTTTGGGAAAAGGCTGGCAGTGGTCAGGCTTCTCCTCTGCAATCCCTGGCACTGGGGCTGGGCAGGAAGCAGCAGAGAGGGGCAGGAGAGTGGGGTCCTTGGGGTGTTTGTGGGTGCTGGGCTATCCTGGATGGGCTCCATCCGCCCCTTTGTCTCATATCCCAACACCACTGGCTCTCCAGCCTGTCCTGACATCACGCTTGGGGCTCTGAGGGAGAGTCCAGGGTGAGGGTTCAGGGACCAAATTCCCTGTTTCCAGCCCCATTTCCAGCAGCTCCAGACCCAGCTGGGAAACAAGAGGCCCGAGTTGTGTGGGATTTTGGGGATCAGAAGGGGGGCATCCCATGGTGAGCCTGGGCCAGGCATCCTCATGTCCTGGAAACCGGGACCGAGGCCTGTATTTGGGGGGCACCAGGCTCATTTGGCCTGTTTTTGGGTCCTGTAATAAATAAATCAGGCATTTTCTTTGGCTCAGAAATGGAGGCCAAGCCCTATGTGGTGGCACTTGGCACCAGCACCACCCAGGCAGTCTTAGGGCTGTGAAACAGACTCCAGTCCTGTCTTGGCAGTGTGCAAGGAGCCTCATCCCAGCAGTGTAAGGCTTGGAGCAGAGAGCCAAAATCCTGCATTTTGGGCCTCAGGGCAGACCCCAGACTGGTGAGAGGGGGTGGGACCCGAGGGGCAGAGTGAGGCAGCCTCAGGCTGCAGGAGGAGGTGCAGGGGCCTCGGCCTCCTGTCCTGTGCCCCCCACTCCGTTCCCCCCATGCCCCTACATCACCCAGATGTTCTTTACAAGGGAAAAGAAAGAAACTGCACCACAGATAACTGCATTTACAGCAGAACTGGACACAGCTAGGCAGTGTGACCAGTCTGTGGAAGTTGAACTGGTGACCCACCAGGGGGATTTTAAGTGGGATTCTTTAAGATTTAATTTCCCTGAAACTCATATATTTTTGGCGCCTCTTGCTTATATGCTTCCCTCTTGGAAAAAGTCAATTAGTACTTTTAATGACCAGATTACCCAACACAGGGAAAAACAACTAGCATTCCCTGAACACTTCCATCATTTCCATAGCAATCAGAGGCCGATGGACAGCAGCCTGCCCTGAATGGGCTCCGAGGCGGGGCTGGATGACCCTCGAGTTCCCTCCCAACCCAAACTGTTCTGGGGTTCCACGATGGTTCCATGATCTCTCCTTGCATTAATTTTGCATCGTGTCCTTCTTTCTGCTCCCAGCAGATGGAGCCACCGGCCTCTAAAAGAGCTGGAAGTGTCCTGGGACACTGATCAGCGCTGCCACACGCCAAGTTGTTTTTGAAACTAAAACCACTATATTCTGCAATAATCTGTGATGAAGATTCAATGCTGATGTTCCACGGGCTATGGGGGAAGCAGAAAAGCGATTCCCTGCAAGTCTCAGTTCCCTGCATTCTGGATATTTTGTTGGTCCCATGAATATCACCTTTCCACATGAGAAACTCTTTGGATTCCAAAGTTTTGGGCTTCCAGGCAGAGGGAATGTGAATATGGGCAAGTGATGGGGAGACAGAGAACTGCAGCTGTGTGTGTGCGCAGGGAGAGAAATTTTAGGCAAAATCCTCTTAGCTGGATGCAGGGCCTTCAGGATCCTCTCTTGGTAAGATGTTTCTCTACCCGTGGCTTTTTAGTGCATCCAGCTCTGCCCCCCAATATCCTGGGATTCTGGGATTCCATCTGCTGTATCACATGTGGCAAAACTGCCCTTGCTGCAGTGTCTGTGCACGGCTGGAGCTTCTTAGCCTCCATTTACAGCACATGATGTTGTATATAGAGTTGTTATAATTCCATGCTGAGTTATGCTGGAAAACAATTTTTTGGCTTAAATTCATATTGGGATAATTGGTTGTTCCCTCAATTTTAAATGATTTTAAAGGATTAATTTTAAAACTATTCCAGGGATAAAAGGGGGAGTGGAATAAAAAGCGGGGTGTAAAAAATAGAGTAAAGAATAATTCCTACATGCTTCAAATCATTACTTGGAAGCCTGTTTTCCTATAATCTGTCCTTGGGGTACTGGGTTTTTTTTTCCAGAAAAAAACCTTCTGCAGAGGCAGGTAAGGCAACACCTGCCATTTCAGCTGCTAGAGCTACCTGGTTTCACCTGGGCCACACAGGCTGGTTTTCTTCCCCCAAAGTTCCTGATGTAGAAGCTGGAATCTCCAGAGAGGCTGGATCTAAATGCTGGAGCTCAGCAGGTAGGAGCAGAGCCCGGGAGCTGCCACTGTGCTGGGAGCACTCCGAGCACCAGGGGGGAATGTAGACTGTAATGGATGGAGGGGTGTCAGGAGTGGCACCTGCAGAGGTAACTGTGAGTTCCTGACCCTGGGAATGAGCTTCCTTTTAAAAACAGGACCAGACTCCTGGTACTAAGAGTGATTTCAGCATTTATTGTGAAAAGGCCTAAAGCATGGGGGCCCAGGGGCCAGGCACGGGCGTTCCCGAGGATGCTGCAGCAGCAGCTCTTGTCTCCTCTTGAGCAGCCATGTGCTGTCCTCGGTGTTCCAGTTGGGGCTGCACAACTCCCTCGGGTCAGATGCATCTTTTTATCCTATTTTTTGGCCTTCTGGATTGGTTTCTTGTTTGGATTCTTCCATTGGCATGAAGGTTTAAGGCGCTCGATTGGCCTATTACAGCTTTTGTTTAGGCTGGCTCGTTTCCCTGGGGAGTGAGGATACATTTTTCTTATTTGTAGTACTGTATTTCTTACAACTACCCTTTTAACCCCTTTTGCAATATAATAACCAAACCAACAGTACTTGCTTGACAAATACTTTACAGCAGTTTCTAACCTCTTTTTAGCACTTCCCAAGGCAAAGGCATGCCTCAAACCCAGCAGAGCAGGGAGGCTCTGCAATGGAACATATCCAAGAAACTCTTCCAGCCAGGCATCCCTCCCCGGCGGCGGCTGCAGGTGGCAGCCCTCAAGCTTGGCACTTGGCTTTGGGCTGGGCTCTCCACTCCCTCCTTGCTCCTATCTCTACTCCCTGCCCGAGGCAGGAGCTGCAGGGGCTCCAGGAGCCATCTCCGCTGTGCCAGGGGCTGCAGCCTCGCTCCTGCCTGTGCTGGAGCAGCGGCTGTGGCAGAGCTCCAGCACCCGTAAGCGGGGAACCCTGGGGGACTCGTCTGGGGGCTGCCTTTGGCTGGAGCTGGGCTCTTCCTGCCTCCCTGCTGGAGCTGGGAGCTGAGGGAAAGCTGCAGGAGCTTTGCTAGCAACAGGTCTGGCTGCGTATGTGAGAGCTGGAATGCTGGTTCCGGTGCCAGGAGGTACCCTGGTTTGCTGGGGGGGACACAGCACTGCCTGCACAGGGACCCTGGTGATGCCAGGGACCTGCCTGCTGGAAACAACCCTCCTTGTGCTGCCAGAGTTGGGCAAGGCTGGGGTACCCTTGGGAGGGGGATGGAGTTGGCAGCAGGTGCCCCCTGGCCCTGTGGGTTTGGGGTTCCAGAGCTTAGGGATGCACACAGCCTCCACCAGTGTTGCAGCTGCTGCTGGGAGGGCCAATCCACCTGGGCTGGGAGCTGGACCACTCTGCAGAGCTCCAGGATTGGGAAAAGAAGAGCCTGGGGCTGTTCGTTTTTAACTCAGTGACCAAGACGAGTTGGCATCATTTTAATTGGCTCTTATATCAGTAGCAGGTACCTCCTGTAGGAGAAAAGTATCTGGAGTTTGAAGTACCTCATGATAGCCTTTAAATCTGAACCACCCCAGGGGCTGCAAAGGATAAAATGCAGTGAGATCAGTTTGGGGTGTTTTGCTGGAAAAAGGGGGATTGGGTGTAGCACTGAGCAAAGGAGGAGCATTTCCTGAGGTAGCTGTAAGATAGCACCCCATCCCAAAAGAATGGACCTGTGCTGCTGGGTTTTTTTCTAAATGAAAATCCTAGCAAGGAAAACTTACTTCCAGTCCTTGCTGTTTGGACAACTGTGGGTAGCAGCTGTCATTTCCTGAACAGAATTGGCTTCAAGTGGAGTCAAACCAAGAGGTTTCCGAGGTAACTTTGCAGCCTGTCAAATTCCTGACATCAATCAGAGGTGCCTATCCATGTTATCCAGGTAAGGCTTAGAATTTGGTGTTAATGAAAAAAAAAAATCAATGAGTACTTAAAGTCCCTGTGTGGGTATGGATGTTGATGTAAAAGGGAACAGTAAAAGGGAGAGTTCAGCCCTTCCACGACCATTGTCTTTTCTGGAGAGGTGACACTGCATTTAAACCTCTGCTGTCACTGTCACAGACACTTCTTTTCCTGTGCAGCTTGCACAGGTACTTAGGACTGAAGGTGTCACCTCTGGGCAAATCCAGCATTGGGCTTCGATCAAGTGTTAAGGATCCCATTGTGCTGCACAGGGAGCTCACCTGTTCTGCCCTTGGGCCAGGCAGGCTGCTCTGCCTAATTTCTTGTGAGGCACAACCCAGTATTCCACAGCCCAGGAATCTGGGTGAGGGGTAAAAAGCTCTTAAGTAGTGACCTGGTCATGGGCTGTTTGCTCTCCTGCCTCTCTCTTGGAGGGCAATGACACTTGTGTGCTGAAAGAGATGGAACCCAAACAATTCTATGGCTCTTGCTCACTTTTTCGCTCTTAGCAGAGATGTCACCTGGTGCAAAGAGCCCCTGTGATGTGCTCTGTGCATTGGGATTGGTTTGGTTTTCTTCTGGTCATTCACTCTGCAGTGCTTGCAGGATTCTCTGTGCGCCCCGTTTTTGGGGGTTGGGACATCACATAAAGTACCTGCTGACAGTGCTGTCTCCTGTAACTGCTGAATTAGCCCTTGCTGGCTGGTGGGCTCCTAAAACACTACTTTTGTTTGCCAATTCTGTCTTCCGCTGGGACTATCTCATGATTGTCTCACTTTTCAGGATTTGTTTGGGGTTTTTTTCCACCTCTTTCTTCTTGTTCCCCAATTACTCTCCTCAGTTTTGGTGCCCCAAATGACAGGGCTGTCAGGGAGCGACTCATGAGCAGAAACTGAATTAAAAGGTGCAATTCAGGAGGCTCATCTGCAATTAGTGGGGAATTTAGTGCTGCCAAGAGCCCTGCAGGGATCATTGATTTAGCTGTTCCTATGGACTAAACCCCAGGAGTCACTGCTGGAGCCTTTCTCCAGGTAAAAAGTAGGGACCAGTCCAGATATTTCATGGGGTCCCTGCCTATTTTCCAGTGATGGATAGGAAACTGCTACTTGGAGACTGGATCCCAGGAGAATTTCAGCAATTTCCTACTGAAAGCTTTTAAAACAGGGACTTGCTTCCAAGGTAACACAGCTGAAATCTTATTGCTTGCCAGGCTTCTCAATAAAATGGCCTGGGTGTGAAAATGTTACTTTAACCTGATTTCAGGGAACACTTGGCTGAGATTTTAGTTAAAATTTAAAACAGCCTGTGACACATGAAATAGAAAAAAAAATTATATTTAGAAGTCTAAAGGTTGACTGAGCATGAAGTAAAAAAAAAAATATTATGATGACAAGGAATTGGTAAGTAGCCTCGACTCTAATGAAGCAGGGTGGAAATTATATATATATGGATATATAAATACAGAGCCATACCAAATTCGTTGTGAATGCCTAACCTGCCATTTGCATCTCCTGATTTATGTTTGTGATTTGGCTTTGCTGTGAAATGTTTCCTATTCCCAGCTCAAGTGGATGAGTAATCTGCAACCAAGTCTTGTGTTTATTACAGTCATCCTTCTGATAGCCTTGTTTTTTATCATTTCAAGTTTGAGATCTTTTAAAAAGAAATACCTTGACAAAGTATTTTCTTTGGCCCCAGCTCAGACTATGCAGATAAATGACTCTGAGGGGAGGATAAGCAGTTCCATTGAGAGAAAATCTGCATGCAGCTCTGAGATTGGCACATCTCCCTGGGATTGCCCATTTCAAAATGAGAAATTTGCTTCTCAAGGTGCACTTGCTTTTCTTTATGAAAGTAAGTGCCAGTAAGAAAAAATTATTTGATTGCAACTGGCTATTTTGAGGGTGCATTTTCCTCCACAGCTCAACGTCTCCCAGCTGGAAACCTGACTGGGGTATTTGGGTTTATTTGGAGATAAACTGCACCGAGGTATGGCATGCAAAAAATATCATGGAAACATTGATGGATGAAAAAGCTCAGTACTTGAAGGGTAAGTTCTATTACTTTAATTCACAAATACCCCCCGAGTCTGTACATGGCAGCTCAAGCCCTGTATGACCCAGACCAAACACATCTCTGTCCCTTTCCTGAGCTGCAGGAACTGGGAATGGGGGCTTTGGTTTGGCTGTTGCTCTGAAAGAGAAGCAAAGATGAGCCCAGATTCCCATGGTCTGTGCATGGGATCCCTGTGGAACAGAATTTTAGGTTTTCAGTCAGTGGTTCTTCCTGGTTCCCTGAGGCAGAGTGTGATCCACAAATTTCTCTCTCCCTTATTTTTCAGACACTCATGGAGTCCTAGTCTTTTTGGCATCCTTCAGGAACTGTGTTTTGCCCCTGGGACTTTGTCACTTATCAGGTCACAGACCAGGAATAATTTTCCAAGGTCCCTTGGAAATCTCTGCTGTTGAGCCAGTACTGAGCTCAGGACAAGGGAAGAACTAATTTTTTAGCACTTAGCACATTAAATGTGCTTTTGTACATCTTTATCTACAACTTCCTCCTGCTGTTATTCCTGTCTCTGAAGTTTCCTTATTTTTGTTTCAGCCTCAGAGGATTCTGTGAGGGTACTTCACACATAAAAATCAAGGTATCAAGATGACAAACCCAGTGGATTGTGCGCAGGGGTGGCTGCTCCAGGGGATTTCTTCCATGTGCCCAACATAAAAATAACTGCATCACTTCCTAATCATTTAGAACTGCTACTTCAAGAATGGAAAACTGACTTTCTCTATCCAGAGGCACAAGATTGTCCTGGCCAGGCTGTGAGATATTACACTGTGTATTTGTCTGTGGAGGCTGTGACTGGGATTCCTGCAGGGAATGAGTGTTTGGAAACCCAATGTGGGTTGGGGCAGGTTTTTACTCAGCGAACCTCCCACTTTATCCTTTGCAGATTTTCTCTGGTATATTAAATGAAGGAGGGAGGCCTTGCTCTTATCTAGTTACCACATAGAAGCAAATTACTGTTATTTATCATCTTATAACAATTGGGTTTTGCATTATTTTTTTTCTTAGATGATTTATGTTTCTGCCCTCTGTGCCTCTCTCAATTATTTATCACTGCTTATTTTAGGGGGCAAGGATGCGATGAAAACACAAGGCAACAGCTTAATTTCTCCTTCCAGCCAATCCTCCCCTGCCCACCAGCTTCAGGATAATAGAAAATCGTGGAGCTTTTCTATTTCCTGGGATCTGCAGTGTTTGCACAGCCACTTCCCTATGCCTGCCACAGCCAAAATTTCATTAGTGCAGCTGGGATAAGACCCAGATCCAGTTTTGCCTCAAGGCTGTTTACAACTTCTTGTTTACCAGTTATGAACAAAAACTATTCCAGAGATTAGCTCCTGCTTCACAACATGGTGTCAGAAAAAGAGAAAACACAAAATATATATCCAAAATAATGATTATTCCTCCTGCTTTTAGTGTGATAAAGGAGAATCCTGTCATGGAATGACCAAGAACTTCTGCCTCAGATCATCAGAGAGCCCTCAAAAAGCCAAACTCCAGCAGGTAAGAAAGGAAAGGCACCTCTGCCTATCCCTTCTGGAGACAGCATAGGGACAACTGGGAAAGCTGGGCATGGGGACCAGGAATGTGGTGGGAGCCAAAAGCCACCTTCTCTGGAAAGCAAAGGATGACAGAAGACAATCAGTGGGTAACAATAATAATAATAATAATAATAATAATGTGTGGAAGAGCAGCAAAGGGAGCATCTCTTGGGATTTATAAAGCACAACTTCAGGTGTGGGGTTCAAGGAACAGTGTAAACCCACATTGTCAAATATCTGTATTTGAATTCTGCCAGTGTTCCCCATCTTGAGCCCAGGTTTGGGTGCAAGTGCACCAGTGCTGCTTCCTTGAGGGATCAGGGAGATTGGCTTTAAAGCACTTCTCACAAGGCTGACCCTGAGCTGTGGCTGGGGAAAGCATTTGGCACATCAGACATTTCAGTAAGAGTACTTCCAATAATTCTGAAAGCATGTTGAATAAAAACTAATAAAGAGAAGTAAGCCTTTCTCCGTAAGGACAGTCCCACAGAATGTGCAACTATTCCTACGCTTGTTCAAACCCTCAAGCAGCCAGATTTTGGTGAGGGATTCCAGATTTTTGCCTCCCTAACTGGCTGTGCAGGCATTTAATAAGTATGTAAAACACAGACCCACTAAAACACTGCTGATATCTAAACAGGCACAGGAGACCAAAGCATGATGGGTTTTCACTACTCTGTTGTTCCACAGCAGAATAAATACTTCTTTTTGCTGCACTTGTTTCCTCAAAGTAAAGCACTTGCAGAGGCTTTACTGTTCATACAGTCTCACTGAGATTTGGATACTTGTGCCTAAATTTAAATTCCATTTCTATTAAGGACTTTGAATCATCTTAAAAGCACCTGCACTCATGCTTTAATTTCATGACTGCTGCCACCAATTAATTTTGCTTCTCTTTTGCTGGGAACATTCTACCCCCTGCTTCTTTAGGCATCCTCATTTGAGAGACAAAATCTAAGTGGGAAAAAAAGTCTGGAATGCTGCCCCCAAGTCAAGTTACCTGCTTGGAAATGAACCCAGCTCTCTTGTAGCTCAGCATGTTTTAAACATAGTGTGGTCCTTCCTGACTGCAGCCTTGGAGTTCTGTAGCTTGTGAGCATGGAAGTCAATCACCCAACAGTACCCAAAACCAGCACATGGTCATGAAATGGGACTGGATTTGGATACGTGCAAGCCGAAGGTTTGTGCCACTTCAGAAAGCTTTAACCTCTGTTTTTCAGTGATGAAATCAGTGATTTTTTAGTGATTGTTGCTCAGCCACCTCACTGCTGCCAGAGTTCACGCGAGCTTTACGCTTGCTTCAGCACACAGGTGCTCCCAAAGCAGATAACAATGCTAATTTAATAATAATGATAATAATAATAATATCATTACATTCCTTCAGATCAATTGCAAGCAGACTAAAATGACCTCTTTACAAATATCTTTTAGGGCACATAAGAACACAAGGAAGAAAATGGACTCAAACTCTTCCTTGGACTGCCCTCAGGTGCTGCAGGATAACGGGACATACAAGTACCTTCACTTGGAAGGAAATGTCTCCTACATGGACTTTTACCTGCACCAGCCTCTGGTAACTGCTGTCTTCATCACCTCCTACCTCCTCATCTTCCTCCTCTGCATGGTGGGCAACTGGGGGGTTTGTTTCATCATCCTGTGGAGCAGGCACGTGCGCACAGTCACCAACCGGTTCATCCTGAACCTGGCCGTCAGTGACTTGCTGGTGGGGCTCTTCTGCATGCCCACCACCCTCCTGGACAGCATTATTGCAGGTGGGCTGGGTGCTTGTGGGGTGGGGAGAGTTGGGGGCACAGGTCAGAGGGGCTCTGCGGGCATCCCAAGCCACTGCCATCAGAGGTGAAGTCGAGTGGAAGGTGTTCCTGCTCCTAGTATGGTGTTCCTGGCCATGCTTGGAGCTCTGTGATCTCTAGGAATTCCCTTCCAATCCAAACCACTCCATGAGTCTCTGATTCTCCTCAGGAAATGGAAGATGAGAGGAAATTATTTTAAGCAGAGTCCTGCAGCGAGGTGGCAGCAATTCCAACTGCCTGTTTCCTTCTAGGATGGCCCTTTGGGAGCTTGGTGCGCAAGATGAGCGGGGTGGTCCAAGCAATCTCTGTTTCTGCCTCTGTTTTCACTCTGGTTGCTATTGCTGTGGACAGGTAAGATGCTGCAGACTCTGTAACCATCACTCTCATCTTCCCTGGCCCCCTGACCACACCGAGCCCACTCATTAACCCTCCCAACACCACAATAAATCAGATGCATTTTGCTCCTAGGCAAAATAAAATGTGGCCAGGTCTAAGGAGCAATTTGCTCTTCCACCGGTACCTCTTAAAGGTGGTGGAACTGGGCTATCCTAGCCTGCCTGGAACTGATTTGTTCCTCAGGCATGAAGCTGGATAGCGGAGGTGTTAATACCTGTCTTGGTTAGGTGGAGCAGCCCAGGCAGCAACTGATAAGGAGGATGAAGAGATGTTCCCATCTCTGCTCTTTGGAAAACAGGCAATTTAAAATGTGTGTGCATCCCTGGTTAGGTAAGGAAGTGTGCAAAATGGCTTTTGTGGTATAATTAAAAAGTTTAATTAAAAAGGGACAATTAGCAGACAGAAATAAAGCCAAGGGTTAAAATGGCCAGGTGCTTGGCATTCAGCCAAGAGCACACCTTACTAACAAGGATTGAAGGATCATTTTTTAAAATCACCAGCTTGTTGCATATTCATGGAACTTTATGCATTCCTTTTAAGTTTAGATGTTCTTTTGCTTAGTTTCAACTCCCCCTTCTCCAGCAGATCAATCATCTTATGGCACCATTTCGTCTCACACTTCCTGTTCAAAAAATTCTTTTCTTGGAGCCTGGTCACTGTCATCTTCATCTGGATAAGATAATCTAGGAATGCAGGGGAGGTTTTCTGCTTATCTTTTCATTCTTTGGGTTATAGGTACAAAAGCAGTCTTTATTTCAATACTGTATTATAGCCTGAGAAATATATATGCATCACTGTACTATTTCTAAGTTTCATTATTAGCAGAAAACAAAGGGAATTATATGAGTACAGCCATGTTTGCCAACATTATACACGCAGCATTCCATTTCATTTTTGCTAAAAGCCAACAATACAATATATACCTATAGTAAGCATTCCTCAAACAGCTTCTCTGCTGCCCTTGCCACAGGTTCCAGAGCATTGTGCATCCCTTCAAGCAGAAGCTGACCATTCCCACTGCTGTGGCCACCATCCTGGTCATCTGGATCCTGGCTGTGGCCACCATGTGTCCCTTGGCAGTCCTGCTGCAGGTGGAGGAAGCCAAGCGTTTCCAGGTGCTCCTGGGCTCTGGCAATGCCACCTGCCCGGTGTTCTGGTGCCAGGAGGAGTGGCCTGACCCTGGCATGAGGAAGATCTACACCACTGCTCTCTTTGGCAGCATCTACCTGGCTCCCCTGTCGCTCGTGGTTGTGGCAAACGCCGGGAGCAGCGGCGCAGTGCATGGAAGAGGAAACGGAATGCCATCCAAATGCTCATCGTTGTGACTTTGCTCTTCACCCTGTCCTGGCTTCCCCTGTGGACCCTGATGCTGCTGTCAGACTATGCCAGCCTCTCCGAGCTGCAGCTCATCAACATCTATGTTCACCCCTTTGCTCACTGGCTGGCCTTCAACAGCAGCATCAACCCCATCATCTATGGATTCTGCAAGGAAAACTTCCGCAGGGGATTCCAGGCTGTCTTCCAGCTCCAGCTCTGCTCCAGGCTGGCAAGCAATGCCCTCCTGCCAGCAGCCTGCTGCCAGATGCCCCAGGATCCAGCTCCTCCAAGAGCTAGGGAGGAGGAGAAGCCAGTTAGGAAAGGAAATTGGGTGAATAACCAGCAGCATTTGGTCATGGAGGATCTGGGACAGCCCTGCAACAATGGAATCAAGTGAAATGTGCCGAGACTCTTTCAGAGTGGCTGAAACGGGTCTGCTTGAACCATGTTTGTGGCTGCATTTCAGCCTGTGGGTAATCCCTCATCCTGTAACTCTTGTGAACTGAAAGATTGCAGACACACCAGTGTGGAACCCACCAGTCCCTGGATTTTCTTGTGGTTGTACTTCTTCCTGGATGTTGTGAATGCCAGCTGGGTCCTGCTCAAATGACAAAATTAAGCATTTTCCATCATGTTCCATTTATTCCCCTTTGTTGTTGTTGTTGTTTCTGTCATATCCATTATTATTGCAGCTGGAGAAGCAAACAGAGGTGGAAATTTGAGAAATAAAGGATAAAAAATGGGCTTTGTTGGTATGCTTTTTGGGGAACTCAGTTTGTTGGTGTGGGGGATACAACTCACCCAAAAAGACCGAAATTTCTAAATGAGCAGGAGGGAAAACACTTGAGAGCTCATTGGATGGGAGTGACATTGGAAGCACAGGGAGCTGGTGAGGAATGAGATTGGTGCAAGCATCACAGAGCCCTGTGGCTTATTCTTTAAAGCCCTACAGGAGCCAAATCCCAGGTAAAGACATTCCCCAGGGCAGTCCTCCTTCCTGGACTGACTTCCACATTCTGGCATTCCCTGCTGTTCACTCCTGCCTGCCTCAATTTATGTCAAAATGTCCATTCTCTCCCCTACAGATGACCTAAATTTTATCCTTGAAGCTTCACCTACACGTGCACCACTGATCACCTCCGTTTACCTCAAAATATTCATTGTCTGCCGCAAATTTGCTCCAAGAATTTTCCCTGTCTGTCCACTACCAGATAACTCACTTTTAGTCTCAAAAACGTTCATTGGACCTAGAGATCAATTCCCATTTTATGCCCACGGGGAACATTTCTCCCACAAGCAATCGCCTCGCCTCCCTCCTTATCCAATTCAACACTATATTAGCGCCCGGCTGTGACCTAGACAGGAAAGTGGGGTTTTCCATGGGATTTTCCCCCTCTCCTGCGATCCCAGCGTTTGGCCGCGGGAGGCGGGAGGCGGGCGAGGCTCGCGCGCCCCGCCCCGCGCGCTCCTGGGGGCGGGGCGGGGCGGGAGCGAGGCTCGCCTCCCGCTGCCCAATCAGCGACGCGAGCGNCCGCAGCCAAACGGGCGACGCGGGCGCCCCCCGGCCCCCGCCAATCCCGAGCCGGCCAAGGGCATGTAAGGGCCGGTGCCTTGAGGCGGGAGGTCTGAATTTTCCGATTTGAGGCTGCTCCTTCCTGCTTCATTGAGGTAAAAATGCAGTTTATTGACAGTTAATGCGGTTAATTTCCAGTCGCCTATTTATGACGTATGGAAATTGGAGTGATGTTTCAGTGTGCGATGTTCTGGGGGGCAGGTACTCGGTGACCCCAGGTAAAGCCATGGCAGGGATGAGGATCTGTTCATCTCCGAGTTAGCCTTGGCATCCCAGAGCCTCTCCCCGTGCACATTATGAGGGGAATATTTTCTAAATCGGTTGTTCACTGATATTTTCTGTGTCGAATTTATGCATTTTGCTCATTTCATGTCTTTCAAGGCTTAGGTGACATTTCCTGTGGGGCTGGTGGAGTGCTGAGGGCTGCTGTTGATGCTGGGAGGGGGAGTTGCCTTGCAAAGCTTTTCAATAAAATATAACTATATGAAATCATTGAGCTTCTACCATAAGAACAGGACTTACGCTCCTAATAGAGAACTGGAGTGTATTGGGCAGAGCATGGGAAGCACGTAGGTTTTTTTCTGCTTTAATTCCTCCAACCATTGATTTCTCTCTGTCTGCAGCAGTAACTTCATTAACTAGAGCTGCATCACTGATGACATCCAAGCTGTTCTTTAGGACAGAGAACAAAAGGGAGCAGAACTTGGGTTCAAGCATGTTGAAACAATGCCAGGAAAGCATAAATCTCTCATAAAATAGCATAAAGTAATGTATTATAAATGTCTTTATTTCAGTCAAGTGCCTGCTGCTTGTAGTGGGTGCATATGCAGCTATGCTTAGTGAGATAACACACAGGTGATGCACTGGCACTCCTGGGTTAATGTTAATTGTCACCAGGTGGTTTCCATTAGGTTCAGTGTCACTGGATATGTACTGGAAAGCTGGAGCCCTGGAGCACAAGAAGCTGTGCTGTCCACAGTGAATGTTGTCTAGTGAGTGTTCTGACATCCCTGATCTGATGCTGTGCTGTCACTAAGTCAGCTCATTCTTGTTTAAACTCCCTTGGAAAGTGCTGGAACTACAGATTGGATTATAAAACACATGTGGGAAGCTTTGTGTTCCCAAGGGAAAGCTGTAGGTGTGTGTGGCTTCTGAACTACACAGATATTTCAGGTTCCCAGAGAAACTGCCTGGCCATGGTTCTGGGGCAGGAGTGGCAGAAACCTGGTGTATTCAGTGCCACCTTGAGAGTTATTTTATTTGAAGCTCCCAAGATCAGTCTGAAGTTAGGGATCATGTCCCACTTGTGACCCACAGAGCAGGGCAAATTATGTAATTGTGTATTTTCCCTGATCCCTGCACTCCCTCGCTTTTTGCTGACACAAACGGAGCTTTTAAATCCCAGGAGCACAGGGACTGCAGTGTGTTACAGTAACAGAGTGAGACATGACCAATTATCCTGTTCAGAAATGCCCATGAGCCACAGGTCAGCTGGGACAGTCTTTCTTCTCTGGGAAGAGGAAAACCCACTTGGCTTTCCCGTGCAGGGCTGCCTGAGGCTGAGAGTTGCAATCTCCAGAGCATCCTTAGGCTCCAGGTTGTCACAGGATAAGCGGCAGCTTCAGGCAAGCCTTGCCTTAGCCTCAGATTTTTCTCAACGCTTAAAATTTAAGGAATCACTCTGGCCTAGGGATCTCTAAGTTCTAGGGATGGCAGATCAGGTCCATTCATGTAATGAATTATTTATTAAGCAGACAGGACATAATGGGCGAATTAAAATTTGCAATGGTGAGATATAACGTTAAATCCAGAGTGTTCGTGGCAGCTGGGGACAGTCCAAAGGAGCCCCTTCACTTGGTGTCATTACCAGTTCATGTAGACCAGGATATTCCTCCCTCCCTGAGTCTCAAGATCATGGGAAAGGTGAGATGCAAATCAGGATCAAGAGGAAAGTTCTCAGAGTTAATTTTTCAGTTGCAGTGATTGGAGGAGTCCAACAGATGGGTCAGTGACTCCCTTCACTTCCATTCATGCTTTTAGTCCAGTGTTCTTCAGTGAAGTCCAGCATTTGCCAGGAGCATCCAGCTGAGGGATCCAGGAGGATGCAGCTGTTGTTTTCAAGGAGGTTAGAGGTAAGGGTTCTGGATCCTGCAGGATCTGGCAGGGGTGTTTTCCAGGCAGGCAAAGAGAGGTATCAGGGAGAATTTCAGCTCCCAGCAGCTGTGTCAGTGCTGGATGGACTCGGGGCTGGTGAGAGCACAGCATGGCACAGGGAACCTTGGGCCTACAAACACTGCAAATGAGCTGAGAGATGAACAGTGGACAAAACAGGTGGTGGGGTTTCAACAAGAACCAGGGAACTGACTTTTGGCATTGCCACATGAGGTGTATTATCCCTAGGCATGAAATTGGAACTTGAACGTGCCCAGAGTGCATTCTGAGTCGTGTTCAAGGAACTGCTAAAGTGACAAGTTGCAGCAGCCACTTGCCTCTGTGTGTAGAGCCAGCTGTAATGCTGGCAGCATCCTGTGAGCTGAGAAAAGAACATGAGGAGGCTGGAAACAACTCCCAGAAATTTGTTAAAAAAAGTGGGATGGATTTCTCCTCGAGTGTCTGAAAAACTCTCTTGGCTTTACTTCATAAATTGAGAACTGAAGTGCTTGTAAAGGTGTTGGCATTTGCTTTAATGTATTTTTGGTGAGGTTTTGATTCAGTGCTGTTACTGAAGCTGCTGTTGGTTGAACAGGTTGGTTGAACTGGAATTCCAGTGGGACCTCCTGGATGGCTTGTGGTGTTCCCTACAGGAGCATTTCTGCCAACTCTGGTCCCGTATGAGCTGGTGTGAGAAGGTAAGGGTTTGCAGCAGCAGGTTTGGAATGTTGTTCCTGCGGCACAGACATTCCTTCCTGGCAGGTTCTCAGCTTTGTGGCACTGGCTGACAGCAGCAAAGCACTGACAGGCTCTTAGCAAACTCAGCTTTCACAATTGTTTTGCAGGATAAAATAAGATTGAAGTGAGCTTGTTGGGAAAGCCCCTGTGAAGCAAAGCACAATGAAAATACCTGTGAGCAGAAATACTAAGGAATTGCTGCTGCTCCTAATGTCCTGGTCTTTTCAGGTAGGTTTCATATGGAATTGAAAGGCAGTTTTCTTGCCTCTGCTGAGCTGCTGCCACATCCCCATGGAAGAAGAAAATGTGGAGGGAGTGGCAAATGGGAAGATGGCTTTTAGACCACCACCACAATTGCTGCAAAAGAAGGAAAAGGAAGCCACTAGTCTGGAACTAGATGCTCCAGGCCCCTGCCAAGCATGGGGGTGATGCTTGGTATTTTTTCTCTGCAGTGTTTGTCCTGTACTGTCTTTTCAGGGCTTGTTCCTCGGTGTTCTGTCCCAAATAATGCTGGAGGAAGAGGCCAAAATTCCCACTGTGGCTGTGGAGGATTTGCCTGCAGTGACTTACTGGAGCAGCATGGCTGGATGAATCCTCTCCAGTCACCAAGCATTGTTCCCAGATGTCACAACCTTGGTAAGATTTTATTCCCCCAAGGCCAGGTGCTGTTTTGGTGGTCCTGTATGCAGCTCTTTGCCATGGAGCTTTGTGTTTCAGCTCAGTAAAGTCCATTTCACTGCTTGGCGTATGTGAGTTCTGTCTGTACCAAACATAAGGGTCAGTCACTCCAAACCAGCTCCCTCCTTGAACTGATGGATCACAGGGCTGTGACCAAATGACTTCTTGTCCTGGAGCAGTTCTCTGCTGCTCTCAGGAGAAGATGGTGCTGGGCTCTGTGAACAAAGGACAAAAGTAATCCAGCATCCCAGGTATCTCTCGTCTAAAGTCTAGTGCCAAAGGATGACTCACAAGCAGGGTCTGGGATGATGTTAAAATTAGGCAAAATAATAAAATAAGAAAAAATAGCATCCTTCTTATGTCTGAAAGAGGTTTGAATAAAAATTCTGGAAAGGACACTTACATATTTAATATGGCTGTCACCTCTCCTTTTTTAAATGAAAAGCTGTACAGTAACCAGTGACAATAAGTATGTGAAAGCCAGGAGCTTTTGACTTTCACAGTGGACTTAATTTTCCTTTTCTTCTCTCTTTCAGGACAGGAAAAATAATTTAATTTGACCCAACTATGCCAAACCCTTTGGTTTTGGTTGGATTTGAGCAGCCAAACCCAGGAGTCTCCAGCCCTGACAGCCTGCACTAAAGGACACCTGGCCCTGCACATGCCATGGAGTGAGTCAGAGGGACACATTTCCCTTTTCCTGTCTGTTGGGATTAACTCACTAGGAAATGTAAGCACAGCTCACTGGGATATGGGTAAAACTCCATTTATCCTTGTGCTAGGGGATGTAGGGTCCAAGAGATTGTATTGACTTGTGGATTCCAAGGACACCAGAAACAGGAGGGTGTGCAGTGCCAGAGCTGTGTCACATCAGGTTGTGTTTCCCTCTGAGAAAGCCATGACAGTAATTTTTGCAGAGGAAATGTTATTAGCAATTGGTTTTGATCCATGTGGAATTTTCTTTGAAATATCAACCAGAGAGTGTATCAATGGAGAGCATTTCTTTTGGCTCTTTTTCTGGTTTCTCATTTCCTTTCTGGTTTAAATTAGTTCTGTGTGCTCCTGGTAACATGTCTTTACCTTGAAATCTGGGGTGGTTTTACTTGTTTAGATTTGGATTTTTTTTTCCCCCCAACTGAATAGTCTGTGTTGTTCTACACGCTTTGCTTATGGGTCAGAGAAAGAAGTGAAATTACATTTTATTCTATTTTCCCAAACTTAAGTGGGATGTTGTCTCGCCACTCCCCAAACCATTCGAGGCACATGGGAGTAGCTCAGAGCTAGAAGAGTTCTCTGAGAACTTGCAATATTTGAGAGGTTTAAGTGTTAGTAACAACTCTGTTGTCTCTCAGTTGCAAAGATTCAGTCCTGAATCCAGACAGATGAGGGAAAAAAGGAACTCCTTATATTCATGGAAGATCTTCTGTTATTCCTTGTGTACTATTTTAATTCTGCTGAATGACTTTCTGTCAAGTATGTTTCTAGTGCAAGTGATAGGAATTTACATTTAGAATTCAAATTTGGGTCTCTTCACTATGAAATCTTGCACAGCCTAAAGGACTGAGGTGTTGACAGCTCTCAGCAAAGTTTATTTATTACCATTACGTCAGATTCCCCTCAGCTCTGGGCTGGGACCATGCTGAAGATCAGAATTAGGGCTGAGTTTAAGGCTGATCCAGGTAAGGTTGATGTTTACCTGTAGGTGTGAAAGGCAAGGAAAGTTTTGGGAGTAAAATCTGGGATAATTTGTAGCAGAGTTTATGTACATGAAGAGGTAAGTTGAGGAAGTCAGTAATCAAAAGTTAGGGAATGTTTTTGGAGGAGTAGGGGGAAGCTGGAGGAGATCTCCAGGTAGAGAGGAGCAAGATGGCATTTTTGAGGAAAATGATTGTCAGTAAAATCCGAGGTAACATCTAGGGGAGAGCATGAATATTTTGAGGTCAGTTCAGGTATTCAGTAGTGTACAGGTAGGGGAATTTTTGGGTTTGCTCACAAGTATGCTCACAATGAATACTTTGGAGGTTAAACCCTAGGTTAAATTCCCTAATGTTGTTTCACCTGCCTGAATTCCTTGCAGCTCCAAGCTGGAAAAACCTGGCATAACTTAGAAGGGACAGAGATGGCACTTTTGGTTGAAAACCTGGTGTCATTTAGAGGGGACCCAGCATGTGTTTGTGTAGGAAAATGTGAGGGGATGTGGAGGGGAGCGAGGTGGCATTTTGAGGGAATAGCTGTAGGGAGAGAATGCACATTTTGGGGTAAAAATGAGGAAATCAATAGTGTACAGGAAAGAAAATTTGGGAGGTAAAACATGGGGTCATCTTGAGGGTAGAGAATGATCAATTTATTGTAAAAAATGAAGTAAAAAGTAACAAAGGGAAATTTATGGGGGAGAGAATGAATATTCTGATGCAAAGATGATATAATCAGCAGTGGTATGCAGGGAATAATACGGGAGTAAACTTGAGGTACTCTATAGTGGCAGAGAGTGGAGATTTTTAAGGGAACATTGGCTAAAGAGAAATGGACAGAGAGGGAATATTTTGTGGGTAAAACCTGGGAATATTCTGGGGTAATCTCTAGGGGAGAGAATGAACATCTTGAGGTAAACTGAGGTAAACCACAAGTGGAGACAGGAAAAATCCTGGTGAAATTTGTGATAACCTCTAGCTGAGTAAATGAAAATTTAGAGTTAAGAGTTAGATAATCTGTAGCTCACATTAGGGAAATATTTGTGGCTAAAAACTGAGATGACCTCCAGGGTAGAGAATGAACATTTTGAGATAAACAGATGGAGTCAGTAGTGGACAGACACAGAAAATTTTAGGGGTAAAATTGAGGTAATGTGTTGAGGCGAGAAAACAAAATTTTGAGGTAAATATGAGGTAAAAAGTACTGGACAGGTAGGGAAAATTTCAGGGTAATATCCTGAGGTAGTCTGGAGTGGATAGAATGAATGTTCAGGATAGGATAGAGGTAATTGGTGAGGGGTTTTGGTGGGGAAATAGAAGTAATCTATAGGGACAAAATGAATGTTTTAGAGTTCAAATGTGAGCTAACCTCATAGAAGAGAGACTGAAAATCCTGAGATAAAAATGAGTTGGTCATTAGCAGATAGGCATGGGAAAAAAATTGGGATTAAAACTTGAGGTCATGTAGGGGAGAGAATTAGCATTGTGAGGTAAAATGAGCTAATGAACAGTAACAGGTTGGAAAAATCTTGAGTACTGATTCTGTAAGGAGAGGAAAATTTTGAGGCAAACTGAGGTAATCACTAGTGTACTGGGAAGGTGAAGTTTTGGCTTTAAAATTTGAGGTCATCTGTAAGGACCAAAGAACATTTGAGTGAATAACCTGAAGTAATCTGTAAGGGACAGAATATTTTAGGGATTAGATAGAGGTAAATAGTGGGGGGTTTTGGTGGTAAAATCTAAGTCATCCATAGGGAACAAGATTAACATTTGGAGGGTAAAACTTGAGGTATTTTGTAATAGACTGAATGAAGATTTTGAGGTAAAAAGGAGGTTGTCAGTGGTGAACGTGTCAGGATAATTTTGGGGTAAAACTTGAGCTGCTCTGTGAAGTGCAGTGAATATTTTGCGGGGGGCGGGGAATGTCAGTCCCTCTGTAGGAGACAGTCCTGATCTGTGCCCTCTGCAGTGGGGGGAATAATTCCTCCCTGGAGAGCACCGTGCTGGCAGAAGGGTCACACACAGAGCTCAGCTTTTCTCTGGTGCTCAGCCCAGCGGTTTCTGGATGTCACAGCTCCCCATGCCAGGGTCTGTCCCATAAATGTGCTCAAACAGGGTTGAACCACGTTGGCCCAAGTTGTGTTGGCAAAGACTGGGGCCAGAGGTGAAGGTCAATCCAAAACAAACCCTGCTTGACCTCTAAATCCCAGGGCAAGTTCTACAAGCTGCCAAGTGAGGGAACAAAAATACATAAGCATGGAACCAAGGGCATTAGTGAGATCCTGGGAATCCACTACATTGTCTTCATGGAATCTTTATCAAGTTTTAAAGGTTTTTATGACAGCAATGCATTTCTTCCTTTGGATTATTCACTCNGGATCAAATAAGGGTCACTGTCACTATGGTCAGGCAAGAGGAACTGTACCTATAGCCCAGAATTCCATGCTGAGGCTGGAATAGCCTCACAATGCCTCACGGAGCATGGATATTCCCACGTAGCTGCTGCTTTTACACCAGGTTTGTCAGGAACCAGCAAGCGTCCATCCAGAGATGTTCAGTGGCATCAGGACAAGGACAAGGCTATATTCCATAGGATTAGCTATTTATAGCCCTCATCCCCCAGCCCCACTGATGTTCCTGTGGGGAATTTTGCCAAGTTCCTTGGAATTGAGCTTATTTTCACCCAGTGTGTGGTCAAGCTCCAGTTGATACTTTAAAGCAGGAGAGGATGGAGGCTGGATGAGCTCCTGGCCTGT
>VWYI01007361.1:125956-153235 GCA_013399455.1 Anthoscopus minutus | reverse complement strand
ACATTTTGTACTGTAACCCATGACAGAACTGCAGCTAGCACTAGGGCTTCTTGCACTCAGCCTACATTTATTGTGAAAATGAATATGCAGTTCCCCTCCCAGGTACCTCAGAATTGTTTGAAATTTTGTTTCAAAAGAGAGTTACTCACTGCTGAAATTCATCTGACTACATCTTCCTTTTTCATACAAAAGGCATAACCTACTTTTATTGGAATAGAATTTGCATACTAGTTCCATCAGCATGGTTTTGGTAATCATACAAATAGCTGCATTCAGTTATTTATTCATTTAGACACTATAATTGGGAGACCAGAAAAGCTTCCAAAAGGAGAGATAAGATACTAGGAAAAAACCCCTTGAATTTCTTTTAAAATGAAGTCAGCAGATCTCTTAGTTTGTAGATAAATTATTGGATTTGAATGTAAAAGCCTCAGAGAAAAATAGTTCTGTGAATGTCAGAATTAGGGAACCTGGTTCTATGGTCTCTCTCCTGTGTTAGCCTTGATGTCTTGTGGCTTGATGGCTGATGTCGTCCCACGATCTCACTGGCAATGAGGACACTTATTTTGCACCCCTGCTCAGCTGCCTGCTTTCATGTATCTCCTACTCAGCTTGAATCTGAAATCGCTCTTTGAAGAATTCCAACCTTTCTGTATAATTTCATTGAAATTAGACTACATATTGAGGAATTACTAAGGGGGATGGGGAGCAGCAGGAGGAGAGGCAGAGCAATTACACAAACCTTTTTCACCTTTAGAAAAAAAGGTAAAAGTCCCTCATATTATTTGGGCTTCCATTACCTCAAACAGTCCATTTCTTTCACTTTTAATCAATACTGAATGCAGTTGAATCAATATTGGCATTTTTTTGGTTTAATTTTAATCCACTATTTAAAAAGAACTAAATATTGAAGAAATTATTTGACCCATTTTCAGTAACTGCGCAGAGTTGTCTTGTTGAGTGGAAAAGTTACAAGACCAGAGCACCTACAGGAATTTTTTTGTCTGGAATTTTATGTTAGGGCTTTTTGGGGTTTGAGGGTATTCTTGGGACATATCTCCGCAAGAAATGAAAAACTGTATCAATAGGATCATGGCTGAAAGGGTATACTTGGCCACAGTTTTTCAAGTACAATGATTTTTACTTTTAAGAGACAGAATTTAGTGTGATCAAATTTGAGTAAGCTTATATTAGATCTGGACCAGACTTTGTATTTCTGTTCCCAACTTGACTCAAAAATATTGCACAGTCTGTTTTATTTAAGCTCCATATAAGGCAAAGAATATGTCAGACACTGGATTTTCGATTTATTTTAGATACATAGTGTCTGGCAAAATTTCTTTATTCTATTTACACAGATTTGTACTTGGATAATGTATCAATTTCAATTAAAATATACCTAATTTTTATTGATACCAATTAACTTCTGACAGCCTATGTTGGCAAATGTCACCAGGAGTAACCACAAGTCAATGGGTAAAACTAAAGGTGTTGAATTATTAGTTAATTCTGTTACTTATAACATGCCAGTCTGAGGATGTGTCTTTCATTGGCAGATCTATAAGCACACTGGACAGCTCTGCCTTGAAGGGTGGCAAGACCCACTAGAGGAGTGTTACCCGTCTAATGTGACATCAACTTCTCTGTCATGACCCTAAATATCTTGGATATCTGCCTGCATTCCCACCTTGCTCTCTCTCTCTTCACTTCACCATGTTCTTTTTTTCCTTTATTTTACTGCTGCATAGCAGCGCTGGACTTTGACCAAAATGAAGTAGTTTTAAAACTCAGGCTTGTATTTGTGACAAGGAAAGGAAGAATTAAGAGATATGATAGCTCAGAATGATACAGTTCAATGGTTTCATTAAATTCACTTTCTCTTAAAAAAGGTTGAGTAGTGTTGCTATGACTGAAATAGGTCTATATGCACACTGGCAGTTCCAGCAGTACAGCAAACCCTGGGCATTCAGACCACATATTTTCTGTGCCCTTGGGTAGTGTTATACACCATGGTGTATATCCATTAATGCCACTGACACCACATGGGAATGCTGTAGTGTGAAGCCTTGCCTGCCTTGAAGTCAAGAGGAGAAACATGATTGACCTAAATGGTGGCTACAGTCTCTCATCAGCTTAGCTCCAATCATTAAGATCACAATCCACTGCAAGTCAAGGAGTGCTGTTGATTGGAATGGAGTTCATGGCAGCTGTGGATCTGGCCTAGTGATGCCAGTGGGCCACGTGCAAAGCACAAGCTATGTGCAGAAGCTTTGAAAGGGTAGCACCTGAGAAAAACTGTTCTTCAGATACTAGAATAGGTCTTGATCTGCTCTAGTTCTTATCAAAACAACAGTTGTTTCATGTCCATAAACAAAGAGAAAACAATAACTGTGGGTGCTAAACACCATGTCTGTGACAATCTCAGTTCCTGAGGAGTCATCTCCATCACTTTGTTTGGGCTTATCACTGCCACAGGAAAGGAGGACAAAGATAGCTTTTCAATCAATGCTAAGATGTAAGCAGAGGATCTCTCTGCTTCAGTGTTGCAGCAGCAGTAACCTTTGTCAGCAAGGCTGAGGAACATCTGTGTGTGGTTACACTTGAAAACAGACCAGTAAGATTTGCCAGTGACATTCCCCAGTACCTGCAGAGATGCTTGCTTATTTAACTGAGCTTCAGCTCAGTCCTCCAACTGAAAAATAAATAATGCTTATGTAAATAAGAACCAGAATGATATTCTGTGGGTTGTGGTTTTATTAATTGGATCTTGAAACTCAAAGACAGATTTCTTACAGCCATACACGTATATATTTTCTTAGAGCTGAAGTCACGTTTAAAACCTTCCACCTCTGGAAACTTGAGTTGAAATATTATTTCTGTCAAAAGTGAAAATGACTACAGTGACATGAACCTACTAACAGAAGCCTTCCATCTCTTCAGTAGGACTGTTGGTTTCTGTTTAAGTGAAGGCCAGGGACTTGAACAGTAGGGATATTTGAACCCAGGACTCAGGTGCATTGGAATAAGCAGAGGATACTCAACATTTTCCATTTCTAAAATATTATATTAGATTTTGTGTGACAAAGAAACCAATGTAGGATTCTAATCTACAAATCAATTAACATTCATATAGAAAAACACTTAAATATATGCTGCTACTGAGAGGAGAAATCCAGGATATTAATGTGGACTTAATTGCTCCTGTCCATTTGAATGTATCCAGCACATTCTCCCCATTTTGTAAATGGAAATTGAGGCAGAGGCTGAGTGATCCACCTCTGCACACAACAGTAAACAACTGTAAGTTTAAGACATTTCTTGCTCCATCTGTTCTCCCTTTTCCTTTGCAGAGATTGCTGCCACCATTGCAGGAAAAGAGGTTTTCTCATTCCCCAACTGCTGTACTTCCTATTTCAGCCTCAGTGCAAACTTTGACAGCCATGATGTTAATAGCAAAATGGAATGGCTGAAGTACAGTCACATATTCCTTTTTCCATTGCTGAGACTGGGTTAGCTATCTGCAGAAGAAAGGTGAGGCAGGGAGCTCACAGTGGTAATGTGGAAAACTACCCCAGCAACAATAACCAAAAATAATTCTCAGAGCTTGACAATCTACAAAAGGACAATTATGAGTCCCTCAAAGCCCAGGATTAAAATCCTCAAAACTTTTGTTTGTCCATGAAAGTATTCCTAAGAAACACATCCATTTCTATTTCCTAGGTTCATGAGTGCTGGGCTGCTCAGTTTATCCATCTCAATAGTGGCAAACTACCCTTTTATCCTAAGACTTATCAGGGTCTACAAAGTGTTCCCCTATTTTTGTTTATGTTCTTCCCAAGCTGAAGACTTCAAAATCCATCTCAAAGTACCAGAAAGCCAAAACTTATTCTAGGCTTGGTGATATCTTTCTGTGCTACAGAGCTGTGATGGATGGCCACCAGATGAAAGCAATATATAAAAAGATGGGATGCAATTCCTCATCTCAGTTGACAGGGCAACACAAAAGGTGGAGGGAAGCAGGTTAAAGAGGGCTTTAACACCTCCTCTATTGACTAGGTATATATTTTATTGTAGGAATTTACCGAAATTAAGTGCATTTTGTGAATAGAGTTCTGGTGAAGTCACAAGGGAAATCTATGGTGGACTTCTATATCAAGTTTCCCAGCTCAGCTAATGCCCCAAGCACTGGGTTGTGAGTTTTTTCTGAGCAAGATTTTACACCAAGACTATTAAGTAACTCAGTATTTCCCCAGATCATGGCCAGAATCTTCCAAGACAGAAATCTTAATTGCTAAAGGGTAGCTAGAAAAGCAGAATAAGCCCATCATGTTGTTTGTCTTTATTGAATTATTATGATGGCTGGCAGAAGACACAGAGTGTACTCCTCAGGGCAGCAAAGTCATTTGTCCATCTGCAATAATGGGGGGTTAAAATTCCCAGTTGTTGAGAATCAGTCTGTCCTAAGAGAAGATTAAAGAAAAATTAGGATTTTGTACTTGTAAGGAGAAAATTATAGAACAAGCTGGAATGAAAGGGTGCAGTTCTGAGTGAAGCAAGGGGAATCAACCAACAGAGTTTGTTTCATTCTGGGAAGTAATACCAAGACTATTTTTGGTATTTTGAGACCCTGCCTAAACTCATGTGGCAAGACTGCTGTATGCCTATGCATATGCATATTCCATTTGGCAATATATTCAATACGGCACTCAGCCACCCACGAAATAATAGAACTTAAAAATGGAAAATCAAATGACAGAAAAAGCTATTTCCAGGTATTTAATCAAAGGGAGGATCAGAGTACAAAGCTCAAGACAGGCCCAGCACACAACTCTGGCTGAACTGTCACTCTACAGCGGGCTTCAAACATCTGCATTACTTTGACTGAAATACCATGAATAATTTATAATAGAATACAGAATTTAAGAAAAATAGATTTTAGAAAAATTAATACCCCACAGTAATCACCTGGCTTTATGTTTATTAGCAAGATGCTCTGGGGTAGAAAATCATTGATTTTATGAACCTTTGGGGATGTTTCTTTTTAAAAATTAACATTTCAGCTTGATATTATTTTAGTATTTACCACTCGGTATTGTCTTAGATGTCATCTTGGCAAAGGGCTCCTAAACAACTGCCACTTTTAGCACTGCTGCCAAAAGGCCCCCTTTCACAATAAAGCATGCTGTGCTTTGGCAGGAAATCAATAAAGTGAAAATCTGTTCTCATCATCCATACATTTACCATCACAATCAACAATCAAAGGCAAGACCTGGGTTCTTTATCCACAGGCTCCAGCCTCCCAATTTTCTGCTATGAAAGGCAGCATAAATTAGAACCCTTGGTTCCTGTTAGCTGGGCTTAATGGGTATGATTTATGAACCATTAAATGAGGTTATGTAAATTGATCCTTAGCAGAATGCTAGCACACAGGTGACAGGTGCAGTACATTTGAATGATGAGTCCACAAGGGTTCTGTTCAAATCAGATTTCAGTGACATTCAGTTTTAGGAAGGAGAAATATGTTGTCAACAAGGAAGTGATTTAAATAGTGCCCTGGGTTTGTCAGCAATTATGCTTTTCTTCTTAATTGCTGCAAACTATATAAATTCTAATAGGAAATAAATTACTGATTTACCAGTTAATGACAAGGGGGTATAGACAAGAACGGTTTAAACATTAAAAAAAAAAAATTGCCTTGTGAGGCCATATTCAGTAATGATTTCATTTATCATATTAAAGTTAACAGCTGCTTTAAAGTCACACCGTAAACTTTGACATGAGCTAAGTTATATTGTTTTTATTGTTAGGCTGAAGGGAACTGGGTTTATGCTACAGCTACGGATGCTCTTAGAAGGATGAAATCATGTGTTTGCATAGAAATTAGGATAAATTTTGCTTGCTATTTTTGTTTGGCTTTTTATTCTTAATAACCTTGTCAAAAATCAGTTCACATTAACTATGTTTAAAGTCTTCTGCCTTACCCTGACAGGATTTTTACATTAATGATGAAAATAATCAAAACTAATGATCTGATGTTTGACTTATTTCCTTCTCTTGGAAGGAAATAAGGTCATTTAAAGTGACCATAAGGTTTGATTGGCTGCCTTATAATAAAGTTTTGATACAAAAAATATGGAATTGCTCTTGTGCAACATTTAAATCAGTGTCATCACTGTTCAGGCTGCTTTGGTCTGGGTAGGTGGGCTTTTGGACAACTAGGCATATTTATGTGATTTTAAGTTCTTCTTTTCCCTAGTCTGGTTAATAGCATGTTCCAACTAGTGGCATGGCACACCTCTGCTTCATGAGTGTTTGCATCTTTCTTTGAAATAGAATGGAATGAAACAGTGATAGGAATGAAATAGCATAGATAACGCAAGTCTTTGAGGGCAGCAGGTCTAGAGGAAAGATTGTACAGGCAGGTACTTGAAATATATAGGATAGTAGGATGGTGTGAAAATATTTTCAGAAGCTTAGGCATATTAGATCATTTTCATCTGTGGAAGAAAATACACAAGATGAGCGAGAAAGAGATAAAAACCAAAATATCAGTTACCTGGGAAGCCTACTGAGATCTAAGAAAATCTGAAAAACCTCAATTTATTTGTTTCTGTCTATCTTTGCCAACATGTTCATTGGCTGTGTATTTCCTGTTTTTTTCAAAATTCAGTGAAGTTTGTTCTAGCAACAAGCATCAGTTGCTAATTGAATTAGCCTCTCCTTTTGTGTTTTACTTCAATGGAGATTCCCTTCAAGGTTCAGCTGCTTACTCACTGCATTGTTCTGCTCAATGCTCATAAGTCCCTCGCTGCAATACTTCCCCTTTCACAGAAGCTATCACTTTTTATTTCTGTGAAGAGGATCATCAGGAGTGAGTCCAGAGTGTGCAGTGCTTTTGGAGGTGTGGAATTCAAATTAAAAGGATCACAAGGTTGCAATGTGTGTAATGCAGAAAAAGTATGATGCAGTTTCATCCGTGAGGAGATGAAGTACTGGGATTTATTCTAGGTATTAAGGAATAGTTCCATAGCCTTCCAACCAGCAATATACAACAAGCTATATCGAAGGAAAGAAAAAGACAAGCCTTAAAAAGCTAAGGAAAACTGCACTGCACTTGTTTATGTTAATCTCATTCAGTATCTTCTGTGATGGCCTTCATCATCCAGGACCTGCTGGTGCTTTGGAATATCCCACTTCTGTTTCACACTTACAGAAGGGACTGTGTACACTAAGACAAGACAGTTATTTTTAAAGATATTAGCCTGATATAGTCAAAGTTATCCTTTCCCATCACATACCTTGCATTAGGTTGCCACCTTAAAGTCACCATGGCAAACACAACCATATAACCAGATACAACGATACTCTTGTTTTTTTCCTCGTGTGGAAGTCTCTCACTCTGGATTTCACTACTGAAGGAGCATAAACCCAGTAACTGCCTATTGTAAGAAAGGGGGCGGCATCTCATCATTCTCCTGCTGAAAATGGAAAGAAAATGCTTCCCTAAACTGCATTTTGTAGGAATTTTCAATCAGCTTTGGGTACAATAAGGTTCTTGACATTTCCTGGAGGCATGTTTTATCCTGGAGTAGATTTCAATATAATGAAGCCTAAGACAACATTGGCCTGAAATGATACAAACAAAGAGTGCAGAAGAGCTTTAGAGAGTCGGAAGCTCAGGTGTAAAAGTAGTCTGGTTGTGTGAATGCAACACAGTGATGCAGGGAAGGCAAAACTCATGAATTAACACTACTGTAGTTACAGAAGTTAAAGGATGCAAATTCAGTTCAGAGGTCTCCACATGATAATGCAAGAAGCACATGATTTAAGTCCCTTTTAGACCTACTTTTGAGTTCTTCATAAACACTCAGACCTGTGCTGGTCCTTCCCTACCATGTGATATTATCCTTCCTGTGTTCCAGATGGGCAAGCAAAAAGAGAGGGAAAGTGCATCCCATACATATGGCCTGGTTGTCCAGGAAAGGGAATGCAGCAAACACTCTGCTTACTGAAGTTCTCTTTTGCACCAGATTTATGGGTTTATTTTGAATGAAACCAGGCTAGAGGAAAGGGATTTATGCACACCCCTTCTTAATGCCCTTCTGCAAAGAGTTCTCCAGTATAATAGCACTTTGAAATTCCATAATGAAGACTTAGGCACTGCCATTAAAGCCCAAATTGACAATGACAAGTAAATATGTGTGTCTAGTTTGAAGGACCAAGGACCTAATTTTGTTGTATGTTAACTTCTCAAGGCACTTCATTTTCACAGTAGGGTTTCCAAGGGCTCTAAGATGCAGAGGTCAGAGCTTGGTACAACGGTGAAGCACAAACATGATATTTGTAAAAGCGACAAAATAAAAATAGCGTCCTTTTGTGAAAATGGTTGCTTATGACTTCTCAGCATCACACAGGAACTCCATGGAAGAATTTGGGATAAGAAGCAATTAATTAGGACAGCATTTCATTGCCTTAGTCATCAGGGCTCTGAGTTCCTTCCTACAATTCCCTTTCTCATCAACTGCGTGCTTTCTCAGGCTTTAGCAATTAATGAGATAGAGTTACTGAGGGGACAATATCCTGAAACATATAAAATGCATTAATCCTCAGAGCAGTCCCTATGTACAGTAAATTAAGATTAGGTTTTTCATGCTGGAAAAGCTTATGAAATCATGGAATTAAACAGTGTATTACTGTACTTTTAATAATAAAGACAATTTTGGTAATCCTTAGTTTGAGTATTTGAATATATGACCTTTATACAACTCTCTATATGGATTTCTTTAACCTTTGGGGTTTTTGTACTTTCCCAAACTATAAAATCTTAGAATTTGGAAAAACAAACCTTTCGTTGTGCATCATTGCATGATCCCATAAGAAACAGGTTCTTCTGTTGGACTGAAATATTTAGGGCCACAGAACCTTTTGCAGTTGGTCAAAAGATAAATGAAAAGTCATGAGGAGCCTGGTCCCCCAGGATCCCATTTCATGCAGATAGCTGCTTTCTCACGTCCCTTCCTCTTTTGTTGTCTTCACTATGTCTTTTTGACTGTTTGAGCCTCATTACACCCACCCTTCCATCTCCAATTTCTGTCCTGTTCCTAACTTCTTTCCTAATTGGGCCTCCAGTTCCTCTCCCTTTACCCATCCTGCTTTATTTTTCATGTTACCACATTACAGTGTTCTGCAACATCCTCAAAGTCCGAGGGTTTCCTGCCTTCAGCTAAAGTGCCAACCATTGCAACACACATCTCTCCCAGCCTCCACCAGATCTGTCCCAGGTTTACTGCAGAGAAGTACAGATCAGTAGATCAGTACAGCTTATAAAGGATCCAAAAGTCACAGAGCAATTTCAGTATGAGGTAGAAGGTGCAGAAGTCCTAAGTCCCAATCCTCAACTAATTTTTTTCAAGTGTAGAAGATTATTATCATAGAGTTGGTGTCCTAGACCCTGTGCATTTCTGCTGGAGCCAGGACTTCAAAATGACCTTATCAGGCAATCCCAGTTTTGTTGGTTAGAGATACTGCAGAAGGCTCCCTTTTCCAGCAAAGAACATGGAAAACTGACATATTTTGTCAAAATTGCTAAATGAATACATAAAATAAAAAAAATCTCAACAAATTTAATTGCCTAAAATGCCTTCAGCTTCGTAGTCTGAATTATTTAATTTCCATGTGCACTTGTCACAACATAACCTCCCATGGTGAGACCCACAGATCTCATCTCACACAGGATGAAAGGCTGAGGCAGAAACCAGGCTGCTATGAAACTGCTCCAGTGGGAGCATTTCAGTGTGGTTATGGAAGAGCAGGAGATCAGGCCACTGTCTCAAGAGTCATTAACTTGCTTTTCTTGAGGAGTGATTGTAGTCCAGAGTGAGTATCCATTTAGCTTGTCACTGACTTTTGTCTCCTCATATCAGTTTCTTATCTTATTCCAAATGACTCATTGAAGAATCTATTTAGAGAGAAAAGGTTAAGGTAGGAAGGAAAAAAATCCTTCAAAAATCACTTTCTCAACTACTTGCCGCCATATTGGCTTTTTCTCTCTTCCACTCATTGAAGCAGTAGAAAACAAGGAAGTGTATTCATATTGGTTATTAGCATGTGTTTGATGACTGCTACCATTCGTGAAAGGTTTTCAGACCCAATTACATGACTTTTACAATTACATCTTACAATTACCTTACATCTATCATCTAGATCTATTCCTGTTAAGAATGTTTTTAGCAAGATGCTTCATACAGGATAAATCCTTATATGAGCAAATGGTAGCTGACATTAGAATGATTTGCTGAACTTTTATTTTTCATCCCACAAAAAATCCTTATAAGGTCATAAGAACTTTAGGTACATATATTTTTAAAAATTTTATTACTAAGTTTTATCAGCTTCCTGAATTTTTTGTTTAATGTGTAATATTACATAAAGCATGTTACATAATGTTGCTTCTTTTTCTTATTAATAAATGGGCTAAAAAGACAAAGTCGGATTTTTTTTTCTCAAATGCTAAGAGTTCTTTGCTGTGAGCTTATTCAATTATTAAAAATAAAACCAAAAAAATTTCCACAAAACAAATGACAACAGCAATAATAGCAAAACTTTGCCTTGAAAAGTCAGGTTTTTCAGATGTCTCAGGTAGCAGATTGGAGCTATATATTCACACAATACCCACATGGTATTCCAAGCAGTGTGCATTGTACCTATGCTGTGATTTCTATACTTGCATGCTCCACAATCAGTTGTTTTTCTCCTCTTTTGGAGACCAGATAAACTGAGTGATATGCTATGCTCTGGCTCTCTTTACTCCTCATCCCATGCCTTGTCAAAAATCCTTCAGTGTGTCTTAAATTTTCCTTTTGACGTGAAACAGAGCTTATGTCAGTTATTGGTGATGTGCACCCCACACTCTTGCAGTAAAGGCTACAGCAGGAAAAGAAAGCAATGGAGACTGTGAGCGTGGCCCACCCTTCAGATCCTCCTTGGCACAGCACCAAATAACAATTCTTCATTACTAGTGAAATTAGGACTACTAGGGCAGCAAAACAAACCAAGGGCAACGTCGGGGCAAAGACCAGTCTTCATCTTCTGCATGGTGAGGAAGTTTTTGTTTCTTAGAAGAGGTTCAGTAATAGATCCTTTCAGTAACAGTCATAATCCTTTCAACTTTTCTGCAAATGCAGAAAATGCAAATTTCACTGCTATTCGGGTTTTGTACTGACAAGTTCTGAAAAGACCGGAAAGTCAAACTCAGAATAATTTATTCTAAAGCCTGTGTTATGAGTTTAATTTTATAAAGTAAAAATAGTGATTCCAAAATGCCGGGAGCATTTTTGACGAAAGAGCTTCTTATTTCTGCACTTTTAACCAGATTCTTCTTAAAATTTCTGCTCAGATTTATTACCACATGTGCTAATTTCTTTCTTCATTTTTGGTTGGTTTGACAGCCAAATTTATCACTTCCATTTGGCTTGATAACTTGCACTTTGGCAAAACTTTGGCAATTTATTTGCACTAATAGTAGAATAGCACCTGCCTTGTGCTTGTCCCGGTCAAAAAGGCTCTGGCTTTATATTCCAGGAATTTTGTAAGTGACAACTGTTTGCTTGAAACTCTAGCAAGAATAATACTGAAGGAAAATTACTCTTTTACAGCTTTATATTAGGAAACAATGGCCACTGGGAAAAGAATAAAGTTGGTCAGTAGGAAAATAACTTCCACCTAGTGGCTTTCCAGAAAACTGCCACAAGAGTGAATTTCTTGAGAAACCCAAATTTCTATCTTTATATAATTTGGAGGTAATTCCGCCAACACAACCCATTTTCAGTTCCCAGTGACCTCAGATACATTACCTACACACATATAGTGCTTAATATGTAGTTCATGGTAATTTTAGTATCACCATGCTTTTGGATTCATCATATCATCAACATCATTCTGAAAAACTTTAGACTAAAAACTTCTTATGATTGCTCATGGCAGACTGATTTTATTCCAGCTTTTCTATTTCATATTGATAACATATTTAAACACTGACTATACTAATATCCCCATACCCACTTCAGAAAAAGCTCTCTGCATTATCTCTGTACTTAAACTACCAGCTCATCAAAATTGTATACACAACCATTTGGGTAGTGTGGCTTAGTGGAATATAAATGACACATAAATCTGGTAAGAGATGAATCTACTGTTTAATTTAAAAAGGAATTATTCAATAGTTTAGTGTTATACACCTACCAGAGCTGAATAAAGAAAAACTGGAAATGAAAACTCAATATGTTATTTCTCATGCCATTGAAACAATAACTATTCTGAATCAGTGATTTCAATATTAATTTGCATGTGCTGAAAATCTACCACTAGGCTACCCTGAACATAATCTCTTCTCTGTAATGCAAGTAGTAAGAAATTATCCAGGCAGACAGAGATAAGTTTCTATACTGTGCAATTAGTGTTATATAAAATTCATGTTGATTATCAAGTATATATGTATTGGTTGAAAAAAAACATGGATAAATGGCATTGCCTGATAATTAATTTTGATTCAAGAAATTTCTATCTTTGTGCTAAATTCCAAAACATAATCCAAGTATGTGATTTTGTAATGGTAAACTTTTTCCAAACAAAATAAGCAGTAGAAATAGTATAGCAAATGTATATTTTTAAATCTAGAAAGTCAATAAAGAAGACCACAATAAGCTGCAGTGAAATTAATTTTATAATTCTTAAATGTCTAAGACAAATACAAAACAGTAAACTAGCAGAAAAAAAACATAGCAATTACCACAAGTTTCAGATTTTTTCCTTTTCCAGTAATATAAACACTAAAGTATTTAGTAATATAAGCATGGGAAATAACCATTTCCTGCTGCTGTCTTGTACTTTATAGAGTCATGTAAGTTTTATGTACATTTTTTTCAAAATTATTAGAAGGTGACTGTGGCATATTCTTTAAATACCATGGGAAATCATGCAAAATGCAGAAAAACGAGATTGTTCTTTTTAAATTAACAACAATTCTCAAAACTATCAAGACATATTTAACCAATTTACTACAATGTTGCTGTCAAGAAAATGCATAACTACTAATCTTTTAATATTATCAATATATGGGCACTTGTATTTGCAACATTATCTTAAGCTAGCTGACCACCCTGCATGTAAATATTATGTACTCTGATTACATACACTGTACCTGGGGTTTTGCCAAAACAAAACAAAACAAAAAAGGAACAGTCAGAATAGTCAAATTTGGCTAAGGTGTTTCATCTGCCATTTAGAAAATATCCTGTTGTATTTTGTGGTCACAATGTTTATCCTAGATAGAAAAAATTACATTTGTATTTTATTTTGTGTGAAATGGGTAAAAAAATGAGTTCAGAATCAACTAGCTCTGTGGAAACTTTGACTGAATAATCCAAGTTGTTGCTTGAGAGTCAGGGGGATGAAAATATTTTAAACAAGTTAATTAAAATAAACAAATTTTTTTTGGATCAGATAATTACTATGTGGCAATTTTCATTAGTATGGGACTCATCAATGGTGTTTTTAGCAATTTTTTCTTGCATCATCCCTCTTGACATATAATATTTAAGCCATTATCTTTCAAGTATGTTCCATGTGGACTAAGTCAAACCTGTTACATGAAGTATAACAGTACCATGTGATGAGAATGAGGCTTTAAGTGTATGATGGAAAATCCACAAAGCCAGGCACCTTCCTGAACCCTGACTGTGGCTTCTTTGAAGATGAATGACCTTTAAATGTAGTAGGAATTCTTCTTGCTTTAAAGGGTGGTGAGATCTATTACTGTCTTTCAAACCAGCAAGAAAGAGGAAGTTATCCCAGCAGAACCAGGAGTGATGGCAGAGCAGATGCAGGCCTCTGAAACTGTGCTTCCCTTCATCTCCTTCTTACTTAACCTGGGTGTAAACCTATGCAATAATATTTTCAAAATCTTCCATTTTTATTCTGATGGTGTGTAATGAGATGTCAGGCACAGTTAGAGGACTGCACTGCATCCATTTCTATCTGTCTTAAGTTTTCATTACAGCTCAGAAGTAGAATGTCAGTACTTGCCTATTTACTATAATGGGTATATATTTATTCAGGCTAGTGAATTGCAATTAATCTTGTTTATGGAAGAAAAAATTAAACAATTAAGCAATCAAACATACTGTACAAATTAATCAGAAAAGATTACAAGAAAAAAAATAAATAAAAGGCATATGATTCCTTGACTTTATTCCAAAGATTTAAAATTCTATTTTGGAATATGGAAAATCCAAACAACCAGAACACATAAAAGATTTTAGACAAATAATTTTATAATTACAGGAGATTTTTCCCATCATGAAATGAAATTAAATCTCTTTTAATAATTATAAGCAATATAAGCAATTCTCAGTACTGTGAATTGATAGACTTCATATCATAATTCTGGAGAACTTCAGTGAAAATAAAACTTACACATTCCCACATCCTCCAAATTAGGCAAATAAAATACTCTATAATGCATGAAAGCCTGATGAAAGTTGTCAAAAATGCATCAGGAAACATCTGGCTATGAAGCAGGAAATGAGAAACGTTGAATGCAAACAACATCAGCAAAGAGAGAGATACATAACTGTGATACAGGCTGACATCCAGGTGAGTCCTGCTGCCCAGCACTAGCCAAGTCCTGTCTCTGGTCCAGGAAGACAGACAATATATAAAGAGCTAGGAGAAGAACATTTTTAAATATTTTTGGGATGGTTATTTTCACAACAGATATTGAAGGAAGATGATTTTTGTTCCAATGATGAAAAATGATGGAACTTGAAAGGTTTCTGTTGCTCTAAAAATGAATACATTTTCATAAATTTTTTGCATTTTATCAAAATCCAGACATATCCATCACCTTCATTTCCTCTCTTTTCTGACAATAGAATACTAACATTGGTTGGGTTGGGGTAAAAAAAAAGAATTTTATTACTAACTGCCCCCAAAAAAGTTAAGCTTTCCATTTCTTCAAAAGAATCACTGCTACTAATAGTTTTCAGAAAGGCTGCATTTTAACAACAACGAAACTGCAAAATCATTTCAATTGAAAAAATTTAACGTGACACCTAAATATGCTTAGTTTTTACTTTTCATATCATGCAAATAAACACCAAGATCTCTGCTCACCCAAAATCTGAACTTTGCTGACTGCCTCAGTGGAGGGAAGGGGGTTGCATGCACCTGTGGTGCACGAGAGTGCGATCATGTGCGTGTACACACCCGTGCGTGTGTGTCTGGTGGGGCTGATCAGGGAGTGAATATAAACATATTCATACATATGCATACAGGGCTCAATATAAACAGCTTATGTATTTTACAATGGGGAGATGTAGATGTTCTATAATTAATTATCAGAAGTATCTAACAGCCACTACAGCACTCCACTATGTGGTACCACTAGCCAGACTATAGAACACATTTATAAATCCATTTATAAATCCATTGCAGAAAGTACACAGAGACAGATGGCCTTCAAGAACCATGTAACAGGAATGCCAGCAATAAGGCTTGCTCTTTTCTTCAAAACCCAGTTTCTCCTGCTGTCACCAGTCAGGCTGAAGTACTTTATATTTACAGCCTAAAGCTCTAAAATGGATTATTTTATTACAGTATAGTATCATGACACTAGGATATGAAGGCTAGATGATTTATTCACTTTGATGCAAGTAAGGAAAGCTTTTATTTTTAAATTTCTACCACTCAGTGCAGTGCGTCAAACAATCAGTTTTAATATCTTTAGGGTTAAGTGCACTCTTGTAATTTAGAATTAAATGATTTTTATTAAGCACTTTTGCTGAATATCTACAAGCTTTACAACTCTGCTGATTAAGGATCTGACAGTGACTGGTAAAGCAGCCACCTCCATGAATTAGGGAAGCATTAGGGAATGCATTCTGTCTATGTTCCTTAGTGCTTAGGGAGCATTTCAAAATAAGTGCAATTTCTGTAAAATGCAGTCATAAAATTACAAGTGAATCAATATATGTGAAACCTAATGCTTGCATTGCATAGTGACATCTTTAACAGATTAAAGGTATTTTCGTCTAGAGGGTAGATGGGTAAAATATCCCAGGGGTGAAACTTAAAGTGCAGCGTTTCTGAAATACTCCCCTGTAACACTGAAACATCTAAATGCAAAGCTAGCTTTGAATAGCCAAAATCTAATGGCCAGATTGCCAGTGACAATCCAGATTTGAGGGAGGCCTGGCCCAACAGCCTGGGCACAGGTCTGGGACCAAGGAATGCCCACTGAATGCTGATATTAATCTCCTCTGCAAGGTTGCACGAGCTCCTCTATTTCCAGAGATGTTGCTCCCTCTGCACTCTCATTAACTTCAATGGGAGCCAAGAATGCACAGCACCTTTGAAAATCAAGCGGCTAAACTCACAGCTTCAGTTACCCATCTATAAAATGAGGCTAAACCTTTCTTACCAGTCTCATAGAGCTGTTGTGAAGATTAATTAGATAATGACTGCAAAGCCCTTTGAACATGAAAAGTGCTAAGAATTGTTGTTACCAAATGATGGCAAAGATTGGGCTATTCTTCATTGCTGTCAAATAATAATAAAGAGATGTGCTAGTCTAAGAAAAGGAGAGGTGGGAAATAAAGGGCAATAATGGCTGCTGTTGTTTGCGCATATGGTACTGAATAATCTTTGCAAGAAGAAGCCAATCTTGTGAAAAGCTATCTACTGTAATGGTGCTAGGGTTATTGACAGGTCTGGCTATAAGTGCAGGTTCCATTAGATACATCAGCCACAATGTATTCGCGGCAAATCTCACTGATGATTGCCCTCCTGCAGAGGGAGAGATAAGACAAACTATGATTGAAGTAAAAATGTAAACAGTTAAAAAAAGAAATAGAAGTCAACCACTGCTCTCCCACAGGGGCAAGGACCAAGGATTGTTGCACCTGCAAGGCAGTAATAACATCAAATGTTAATGTGATATACGATTGTAGCACAGATACTGCTTGAAGCTCTTGCTGAAGAACTTATGTTGTTTAGTATTTTTATATGTATATTAAGTGAAGTGCACTTTCCTAGTCTGGGGCAGTTCAGGGCACAATACTGGCAAACTGAAGGGGTTTCACATGAGTCAAGTTAACAAGAGCATTCTTTGGCAGCATAAGTTATAGCTTGTGGTTTTTACAGGTCTCCAGCAAAAGCCTCTGAACTAATACCGACCCTCTTAATTTCAGGGTTGTGTTATGAAGTATATGTGCTATGTTTTTCTCTTTTGTGTTTGAAGTTTATATTAGACCCATTACTGTAAAAAATATATTATTAATTCATATCAATGCATGATATAAATTTTTCTGTTTGACAACCAGAAAGAAACTGAGTGATATCTCTGTGCTAATAAAGTACCTCCTATTTCCCCAGTGATGAGGAATGTTTACAGTAAACACTGACATTAAGCAATGTTCAGATCTGAAGAATGGCACAATATTAAATCCAGAATTTTAAAGCAATTGGTCAAAGAGGCATTCTAAGGTTAATTTATCTGCGTGGCTTAAGAAATAATGCAGTTTGTGTGGTGGCCCTTCATCTGACCATTAGTTCTCCTTTCCATCCCCACATTTTCCCCCATGCCCAAATAATTTTCACCCTTTGGGTTAGTTGATGTAACATTCAGCAAAGGCACAGAAGTGGTAAAGAGAATTAATTTCCTCCACATTTAATTAAAAGAAAATACTGTCTGGGTAGAACAGAAAGCCTATTCATGGCACAGAGGAAAATTCATTGTCCCTTACATTTAGGAGCAGCCAGCTTATTCAGTGATCACACATGTACTAGCCAGCCAGCCAGCCAGCATGTCTGTGCCAGATGTGCTGGCTTTTCCCCAGCTGGCAGGATAAAATACAGAGGTAGGGAACATGGAAAGAAGAATACAGAGAGCATGGAATACATGGAGCTTTTGTTGTACTGGACATGTACTGGAGATGGAAGGGAGCTGGGGAGAAGGATGACTGTATCAGAAATCAAAGACACTGGAAGGAGTGTGCGGCAGTGGTGTGGTGAGCTAGGTGATGTGAAGGAGGAGAGCTAGAAACACAGAGGGAATAACATGGCAGAACTGTATTGGGAAAGATTTAGAGGACGTGGAGAGAGTTGGGATGACATAATGGAAGATATAACTCCAAAGTAAACAGTGTTTAATTCTTTCTACTCTTCATGGAACAATCTTTTAAAAATACTGAAATGCTCTCAAAGTTTCAGTGATCTGGAAAACATCTAATACATTATCATTTTTCAAAAATGCTTACACATTACCAAAGCAAATAAAAATCTAGTGACCTTATATTCGTTCCAGACAAAATACTGGGATACAGAATAAAATGGGATCTAACCAGTAAGGTTACAAAGACAGTAGCCTAATCCATTTCAGTGAATGAGTTTTCACGGAAAATTAGTGATAGAACTGATTACATCCTTAGATGAAATGAAAAGTTCTATTGCTAAAGGGTGTCACTCAGTATAACTGAGCTATTTTACCTTGTACTCTGACCTTCTGGTTAAATGTGACACTACATAAAATCTGTGTAGCAAATTTTAACTGGCATGAAAAGGCTGATACAGCCAGAAAGTAATTGCACAGAGGGCATCATTATATAATGGGGTTCCACATAGATCTATTCTTAGTTCAGTGCTATTCAATATCTTTATCAATGAGACGGAAGAAAATAGAAACTTGTTGTTAGTAAAGGCTGCAGATGCCATATTCATATATAAGAAGTTAGTACGTGACCTGATTTTTAGAGGCACTAAACATATTTAGGCAATGAAAAAGGAAGATTTTGGCTCAGAAGCTAAAGCCACAAAATATGTGGCTACTGCAGTGCCAAGCTTTAAAGCACCTTTTGGGCTAAACTCATCTCAAAACAGGCTTCGTAACAGATGGTAAGAGAGAAATGCCCTAAGTAGCCAATACAGAATGACCCTGTTCTTCAGTGTTCAGCCGCCAATTTCTGATCCATCAGATCAGAAGGAAACTGCTCTATCTTAAAAACTTCACACAGAATTAAGCACTTAATTGCTATTTCATGCAACCAAGATGTCTAGAAGTGAGGGTGCTCACTTGGCCATGTAGGCTACCAGGGCTAACATCCCTCTTTGGTGTCAGCAAGTTGACAAATGCACTTCTCAGGTTCTGGAAGGGCGTCTTTTCCTACAAGTTCATTTGGATGGAGATGCTTTCCAACTCTCCTATTTAAGCTTAGGTATTATATAGAAGTGGTAGAAAAACACCACATATGCTCAGACAAGCATTAGATAGTGTAATAGCTACTGCTTCTTTTGCCCTCATCAGCTGATGGTGAGAAACAGATTACTCCAGTTTTAAAATAAAATTATTCCATGCCATCACGTTTGTTTTTGAGACAAAAAAATGGTGCAAGAGAAAAAAATGTGAATAGATAAGCTGGTGCTGGTGGCTTGTCTCTTTCTATGCATTTATAAGTATAAAAAAATAGAAAGCATTAGGATTCTGTATCTTTGTGGTTTGCATAGGAACATGACTACACTATGCTACCAGCACTGCTGTTTTTTACATAAAACTTCACTTTCCATGGAGATAACATAAAGAAGAGGGTAGACAATGTCTCCACACAGGGACATCTCACATCTAGATCAGAAGACAGAGAAATATCCCTAGTTAAACATGCGGTTAAAACATGGCCTCAGAGAACAGAACATTTTCCTCAGTCTTCACTGCCTCTCATTATCTTACATATTCTTATTTGTAACCTCTTATTAATTCCTCTCTCAGGTAATGAATGACAGACTTTTCTATCTCTCTTCATAAAACTTGCTTTAGGCCTAGGACTAAAGCAAAAGCCTGCCATAGTCATTGCTGCAGACAGCAGATATAAATGTACTGGAGGAAGCCAGTGGAAAAAAATCCCAAACCATTTTTATTAGTTCTGATAATTAAATTGGCGATAATAACAAAGCACGATAACCCCTTTGTCCAACCTACAGGTAGCTAGGGACAGAGGCAGTACAGACCTACCTAAGCCACAGGTTTATTCTAGTGATCCTGGGCAGCGCACTCTCCAGATGCATTCCATTTTTGCACTGCTGGAAGTACTAATAAGAGTGCCACATGCAGGTGTATTTTCTATAAAGTAGACCATTACCAGCAAAAATAAAGTGAAACTATCAATTCAGTTAATGCTGAATACCTGTGAGCATTCAGTTGCTGCCAAGTCTGGGCACTGATGGCTACCTTTGAATATCTGTAGATGCTTATGACCTGCATCCCTGGTTGTGACTCCCTGATGAGCTGGCCTCCAAAGAGCTGGCTAAGCTCCTCTGTGGGCATTGATGCAGTGCAGGACAGGGTCCCTCTGTTCTCTTTGCATGAGCTACCAAGAGCTGCATCTTATCCTGTCTCTCGGTTTGTGTAGAAATTTTGGAATCTATAAAGTGATTTTGGATGTTGTTTTCCGGGCCATTCTTGTTGGACTGTGAGAGCAAAAGGACCCTCTACATGTTTAGATTATCCTCCTTTATTTATAGCCATTTTTATTTTTAGTAACTTCTGAGCCAAATTGTCTTAATGTCCTGCAATAACAAAATAGCACAATTATTATTTAGTTGAAGTGAGCCTTCCTAGCATAGGGGATGCAATGTCTGGGCTGTGATGCTGGGTGAGATACCCAAACTGGCCTTAAACAACTTAGCTGCAGTCTAGCCATTCCAGCACAGCTGTCAGCTTGGATCAATTTTCCTTTCCAAAAAAACGCTGCCATCAGGAGGAACGATTTGTGGCTGAGCTATCTTGATCCCCCACTACATTTGCAGCAGGGATCTAGACTATTTATATTCTTCAGCAAACAGCAAGGAAAGAGCACTCCTGACTGGGAACCAATGTGCACCCCATTCCTGTTGCACCTCTAATGTCAGGAGAAGTTGGGCAGACCTCTAAAGAGTTCCCATCTAGATGACTGGTGTGGATGCACTGTGGGAAACAGATGCAGTCTGGTGACCTGCACAGTTCTAACAAAAGTCAGATATTTTATTAGAAATTGTGGAGTTTGAAATAAGATTTAAATAATTTTACCTTACATGATTTTTTGCCAGTTTATGTATTTAAATACTTTTTCAAGAATGGAGTTCTCCCCAGCAAAGGTAATTAGTAGCTATCAGTGTGCAATACAAAAATGTTTTTCTCATTTTGCTCCTACTAAGAGCACCACTGTGTATCACATTAGCACTGTCTGATAACAACAGATGATGGCTATAAAAAATCCAACAAGAAAATTAACAGTAATGCTTAAAAAATCATCACTAAAGACCTGATCTTGCTAATTGATATTTAGGATGAGCCATCAAATTAGTTCTTTGAAATAGGGTTGGCTGTTGTTCTTACATTATTGAGATTGCTGTGTTGTAGATTTGTGACGGTATCAAGCTGTCAAAAAATGCAAATTAATGACCATTGACACACAGATGCAGAAACAACTACACCTATGCTATCACATCCCCAGGAGTGCTTACTATCTACACTGTCTAGTCACTATCCATCCCTCAGCGTGCATTTTGAGCTCTTCAACTGATAGCAAGTGGGGAATCTCAGAGCACTCAGCCTTCAGAATATTATGGATAGCACAATGGTACACAGAAGCCCGACTTCATCCCATCCAACCAAACCACAAGTTTGGCCCAAACTGCAGTTCATACTCCACCTCAGAGTGATTTCATCTCAATACACAAAACAACACAGCACAAATGTTTCATCTTAATAGTGTCAAATGGCTGAGATAGGGACACACAACTTCTCATCCCAGTAGGAAGCTCATCTGCTTCTTTTCAAATGGAAATTGGATGGAAAAGACTACTCATTTAAAACAGTTACATCTGCGCAGAGATCACTGCCTGTTCTGGCAATCTGGTGTTCAGGTCAGCCAGGGAAAATGCTGACACATGCCTCAAGCAAGGCTAAAGATGGACAGCTTGTAGTTATGTACAAGAAGGTACAGCATCACCCACCGATGAAAGAGGTAATCATCAAAGACTCAAATTCAGGCATATTCTCAAAACAGCTGCAAATGAAATATTCAGCCTATTCATCCTGTGCAGGGCCTCTTATGGATGGACTCACAGAAACCTCCACTGTCAAGAGTCACCACATAGCTACAGGAAGACATCTCATACCAGGGACAAAATGTGAGACCACTGCCAGCAAGAGGTAGCTATCCAGCACTTGATAGACACGGCCAAGAGCCTCTCTGTTCCTCAAAAAAGAGGGAAGAACAATTCTGAGTGGGGCCATGGAAGCAAACTCAGGGGAGAAGGATGGGAGTAGACAGGAAGCTAAGAAAAAAATTGTTTTCCAGAGAGATGCTGGAAGCTCCCTGGCAGGTGGGGGGCAGGCAGTTGCATGCTTCTCCATTTTCTTTGTGCTCATGTGAAGTGAATGACTGTTGCTTTAAATCCTCTTTGCTGTCAAAAAAAGAATTGAGAAGAAATGTGTATAATTATACAGAGAATATTAATCTTCTTCCTGGTGATCTACAACTGTAGCATATTCATCACACTGGAACTGTGCTCAAAAGTATTTTCATCTGATTAAAACCGCTGATTCATCGATGCATGTAATCCTTTCCTAATACTATGTATAAAAATGGCTCTTAATTTGCACATCAGTTTTTCCTCATTTTTCATTGTTATGTGATTTTTCTTAAATACTGAGTGCAATTCTGAACTTCTATGTTGTAATTGAGCTTTTTGGAGAAGTAAGGTGCAGTGATCTAGGCTACAGATTGAAGAAGTTTAAAAGCCTAACATCTGATTTTAGCTCTGGCCACAAATTCCCTTTGTAGCTTTGGATAATTCAGTCCAGTCTTTCCTGCTCTGGGATCAATTCTACAGTCACCTTCAACCCCGGACCCACAACTTTTTTAGGAATTGTGAATAATTAAATTTGATCAGCAGCCATGTACCTCACTATTGCAAACTCTGCCACAATGCAGGGTATGATGCTCAGTCTGACTCCCACTGTACCACAGCTTTCTACACTTCCGCAGAAATTCGCATCGGAAGATACTTACACACTCTCACCACAAATGTAGCCATTTGCTATTCTTTGTTTCTGAGTACTTCTGTACCTCCTTCCTTTACTATTTATAGGTGGCAGCTTGCCTAGGAGATGAGACAAGGCTGTCAAATGATTCACAGCAGTGACCCACAAGGAAACTTGGGATAAATCTTACCTCTATGCTCATGAAATAGAAATCCAATGCTAACAACTTCTGTTTACACCAAACATCCCACAATATATGATGCAAACAATAAAAAATGGCTCATGGGACTTCAAATGTGTGAGAATAACTGTCATAGACATATCCTTAGGATGTATATTTGTAGCAGTCTCAACACCACTCTTGTCAAACCCTTTAAAGCTGGAACCCAGTCCTATAGGCCAGAGATACTACCAATTAAAATTCTCCCTACTTAAACATCTCTTTCCACACACATTCACAAATGCTCAGCAGCAGCCCCCTTTCACAGCAGCATGAGGCCTTCTCATCCCCACTTTTCCTTGTTCACAGCAAGAACCTGGGTGCATCCCACCTATCCCTTTTGAGAAATCTGAAATAGTAGCTGTGTTCAGAGCATGTGAAGTGTGTACCTAGGAGACTGAGTCTGCGTGGAAATGAATGTTAGATATTTATTTTATTAAAAACAAAACGTGTACTGACCTGCTTTTTGTACCTTGGTGATCAGAGCATTTCTCCCAAGTTCAGCCCTCTCCTTAGGCTGGGAGACAAAACAAGGTCAAAATCACAGCTCCCAAGAGCTTCACTGTTTGGCTGAAATTTCTTCTTGGGACACAAATTCTACATTGGTTGTCAGAGCTGTTAAATGGTAGTCCTAAAATGTGCACAGTCTTGTGAGTACTTGAGGAAACGGATCATACTCCAATCCCCAGTTCTCTCTGTATCCTTTTCTTCAGAAATTACTTAAGCATTTCATGCCAGGAAAGGATGCAGAGTACTTCAGCGAACATGGAAAGAAGTTTGTAAAGGGTTATTTATACAGCTGGAATTGTGAGAATGTGGAACTCAGTCTTTCTCTTGTGTTAGCTCAGGCAGCTTCGTGCTCACCTGCTGCAAACATTGAGTTAATTAACTCCTCCCATATCTTGATCCTGAGTATTTAAAAACTTGTAATGCTCAGTAATATGATATCCAAGAGCCTTTATGAATTTAACTACTAGGACAAAAGTTTCCATTCTGAATATGCAAATGTCTTCAGTGCCTCTGAAAATTAGATCAAGTTTCTATCTAGTCAGTGCCTAATTTTACAGTTGATGTTCTGAAATGTTTGCCCAACCTCTGTATTTTCTGGTTTTTGTTTGTAAAAATGGAACATTAATACTTAATTGCTTCTCAAAACTTTGTGGGAATTAATGCTTCTAAAGCATTTCAAGAATGAAAAGGACCACATAAACTGACAACTACTGTAATTAAGTATGAATTATTTAAAATGAAAAATTTGTATTGCAAATGAAGTGCTGGAGGAATGTATTGAACAAACCACCAAAAACTTCACAAAAATTACTAATCAAAACACAAGGCTTAGACATCTTGCAGTACCACCTCTTAACAAAGTACTGAACATCAACTGAGCTGTAGCAATTGACCATATATGCACATAGCCTTATTTTGATGGAAAACAGTTTAATGTGAAATATTTTACCTCTCATTTGGTTCAGCCAGGAGGATGCTTATGGTCACTCAGTTAGCACTGACTTAATGAGGAGCTCTCAAAAGTGGTTTCATAGCAACTGCTAGTGACTGACAGCCAGCTGTTGTCTTGTGTCCTCTTTTTGCAGTATCTAGAATTTTTTCCCTTCCAGTATTCCAAAAAATAGTTTCTGTGGGGCAGTAACCACTGTTTTCTTACAGGGACGTTTAAACTCCTGTGGTGACATATGATCCAGTACAGAGAAATGCCAGTGTCACCACTACTTCTACTAAACTTATTTGAAAATGAATGTAACACTTGAGGGGCAGAGCTATCAGCTATTGGTTTTTGCAGTATAGTTTTTTAAGCACTTTTTTGTACATACCCTCCATCTATTTTTTTTTCTCCGGCTTATTTCATATCTTAGTTTTGGAGCACTTAGAATAAAAGAGATATATAACAAATAGCAAGGATATCTGTTTAACTTTCTGCTAGTTTTCTTTCCTAATTGGTTCCATGAACACTGTCCTTCAATTTAAAGACAATGCAGTAAACAAAGTGATTCAGTTCTTTTGCATTATTGTTAAATTTCTTATTGTATTTTTAATAGCTCTTTTGCTGTTTGTAAAACAACACCTCTTTTAAAGAACATTTATGGTATGCATATAGGATTTACATTAAATACCTCAAGTGAGTATACTCTAGGTGAAGCACAGATGGTTTTGAGAAAGTGAAATGAATAATTCATCTATAATATGGTATAATAATATATTCACATTTAATAACAACATTCCACTAATAAACAGCTAACAATATTCAATATTTCTGAAAACCCCCACCCCCAAACAGGAGTGTTATTACTTCAAGTTTTGCAGACATTTTACAAAGTTGTTCTAGTCAGCAAAAAGCCTGATGGCTGGAAAATAGCCAATATAATGTCATTATTGAAGATGGACTCAGGGAACACTTCAGGAAATTATAGACCATTTAGTTTTGATGCCTTTTGGGAGGAGGAAATCTTAAAAAGCATTTTTGGACATTAAAAGGGAGCCATTTAGGAAAGCACAGCTTGATGAAGGATAGCTAATATTGCCTCAGGAATGAAAGGTCATGCTTCACTACATTCTGAATTTCTTTCAGGTTATACATAATCAGGGGACAAAAAAGGTACCATACATTTTGTTTTAATTTTCAGAAAGTATTCAGGAAAATTTTAAATCAAGGACTAATATATTGTATTATGATGTTGGTAAGGGAATAAAATAAGTAATTTTTCTAAGAGGAAAACTTTATTATTCTGAAACAAACAGGAGTAGAGAAACACAGGTATTAATGATAGGGGTTTGCACTTCCATTTTACATATATTTTGTGACAATAGAAAAAACAACATTAGGCTATCCAAACCCACATCATTTAAGTCCCAACAGAGTACTTAAGCACGTATATAACTCTAAGCAGATGCTGAAGCAGTGCTGTTAATGTAAGTGGAATTACTCAGGTGCTTTAATGATTTACAGAGGTTCAGCCCCTTCGAATATAAGGTCCTAGAATCCAGATTAAAAACCAGTATTTTTGTATGCAAAAATAAATAATTTCTGCAACATGTTCACCAGGCAGCTAACCTGATAATTACAGCACACAGTTTCTTAACCTTTTCCTTCTCTACCACTAAGAATTAACTTACAGGTTCCTGATCCCTCCAGCATCATGATGCTACCCTTTAAAATCTGTTGTACCTCAGCTCAGAAAATTCTGTGTGCTTTAAAATATGAACATGTGGTATCATCAAGATTTGTCAGAAACAACTGAAAATTTTGAGTGCTTCTATACTTGAACACTAGAGAAAGATACCTCTGAAATATGCGCCCTACAGAAACCAGGTGAGTACTTCCACATCTGAAAATCAATCCCATTTTAAAGAAGTCCCAAATTTAACTTGAAAAAATGGAGACACCAAAGACTGTGAGAACTAACCCTTGAAATCATTAACTAAGATAAATGAATTAAAGGACCTAAGATTAATTGTGCAGCATACACAATAGAAATATATTTTTATTACATGAAATTATGAAATTTAGAATACTGTAATATCTGTTCAGTAAGTTCCATTACTGTGTCAATTTGCATTAAACATATCACTACCAAAAGAGTCAACTACATAGTATACACTGGAGCAGATTTAGCTAAAAAACTTTTTGCTATTTCTTTCTCTAATCTTTTTCTGTTTCCTCTTCAGTATCAGTAGCAGTTTGAGATTGCAATTTGAATGTCAAGTTTCATGTTGAAAATTTATAGCTGACTGCAGTTCTGGAAATATGACAGAACTAGTTTACACAGAAGTATTTTGTTTTTCACTTCTTCCAAGACATATGTAGACATTTGTTTGAAGACCAAATGATATATATTATATGTTATAAATGTGGTAATGCTAAATTATCCTTCAAACTCACGGTTTTTTGAGTATCAGATCAGAAAAATCCTAACCAGGAAGACTGTGAAGGTGAAGACTGACAGAATTAAAGGAATGTCAATATGCA
>VWYI01007361.1:110727-125907 GCA_013399455.1 Anthoscopus minutus | reverse complement strand
GAAGACTTTAAAAACTTACTCCTGACATAGCCTTAATCTGAGAATTCAAACATTTTCCAAATCACGTGCAGTGGTCTGAAAATAAATAGATCTCTGTCTCAAAGAAATCAGAGGAGGTATTGTCTTTACAGGACGAAGTGAAAGAAATAAATAAGCACTTACATAGTACAAAACACAGAGATGCTCAGAACAGGATCAAAACTCTGAGGAGGATGAAAAGAAAATATCATGACATTTCTAAGGCACCACTGCTAGAATCCCAAATGAAAAAAAAAAAGAGGGGTTGGGGTGGGGGGGAATAAAGACTGAAATAGCTCATTTGTGAGCCTAAAATCAATCCCATTGGTATTAGCCATCTAAGAAACCAGACACTGAGTCACCTGCATTGTTTGGTAATGGGGTTCAAACAAACAACACATGGTTTTATATGGCCTGGTTTGGCCATAGAACATGGAAGCTGAAAGGTATTCTCTCAACAGGATGCCCAGAATCAAAAATCTCAGATCCTGCCAACAAGGCAGAGGATATGGCAGAAATTCGGATGAGATTTCTCCCTGAAGCAGTGTGCTCAAGCTCAACTTGTAGCTCTTTAGTTTCTCAGTTTAAAGGTGTTTCCAAGGATGCCTTAAATTCAGATCAGGAGTACATCAAGCTACTGATGTAATTGATATATCTAGCTAAATTATTCAAAATCATGGTCAAGCATGTATTTTCCACCTTTAAGAATGCCTGTCTTAGGAACTGCATATTTATTTAGCTCAGGAGGGACTCAGTGACACACCACCATTTCAGCATTGCTTTGGACCAACTTCTGAAATCCTATGATCATGCTGGTAACACCAGCTGTCCAAATCAATATTTTACAAAACTGAGTTGTTGAATCTTTCTAAAGGTCTTCTTCTTTGGAGGAGGCACCCTTACCATCTCTGGTCTTCAGCAATTATTTTATTTTTACAGATTTTCAGTGTTGGACTGTGAGCTCCCCTCATCTTGCAATTCCATTCAGTCACATGCCTGTCAGTAGTTCTATAGTCCAGATCCATAACCAGGCTACAAATTCTGTGAATTCTGTGAAACATGTCACAAAAGACAAAATAATAGCAAGATTCCCTTGACATTCTGCTGTAGCTCTATCTCTTCAACCTTTTTCTAGCCTCTAATTGTGATTCCCTTGAAGGTGAGAATCCCACTCATGCCTTTCTATTAATAATGAAATGAAAAGATGTTGGCATCAACTGTTTTCCTTTCTGACAATTAATTAATTTGAAGTCAATATATGAGATGTAGGAAGAAACCAAACTACAGCTTCCTGACCAGGCCAGATGGAAGTATAAACATACTGAATATTTCTGGGAATATAAAGCTTAGCCTGGCCAGGTGTATATATGACAATTTTAACTGTGGCCTGATTTAAAGCTGACCAGATGGGTATGCCTGGCAAGCCAGAGATCATGAGTTCAAGTACTGTAAATTTATATGCTTTTCTGCACACTACCTTATTTCAGTAAAGAAGCCCAGAAAACAAGTTAAAGAATGATCTGTCCAAATTCTATGAGGTTTTCTCTAAAGAAAGATGAAAATTAATCAGTGCCTCTATTTTGTAAATCAGTGTGTAACAAGACTCTACAGTTTAAACTAAACTCTACATAAATTCAAACTAGAGGACAAATTTTTTTTCATTTTTCAATTTCAAACATCATACTTAGCATTTTGGTAGATTTTTATCTCTGGAAATCTTATAATCATGACTAGCTTTTTTTCTCTAACTTCCAAAGCAATTAATGCCAGGAAAATCTTAGATATATGTTATGTGGGAGGTCCAGCTTTCTACTGGCTTTATACTATACAAACAAGCTAAGAACCTGTGACTGAATAGTTGTTGCTACACTCCTGTTTGGGGAACAAGCATTATGGTCACAATGCTCTTTCAGTGGCAAAGCTCTTTTTAACTGCAGGCTAAAGTATCAGAGCTTAGAAAGAGATTTCTAATTTGTCAGGATCACCCATTCTGGCTCTTCATATTTCTTTAATAATTTCACACTTCTTTCTCATTTTTCTATAACTGTGTCACTGAATAAAATCACCAAAAAAATCAACACCTTGGTAAATTTACCCATTTATTTATGATCTAATATACTGATCTGTCATGTATAAATTAAGCATTAAAGTCTAGTAATTCATTGATCAGTATATGACTCATATGTTTGTCAAGGCAGTGAAACTGAAAAATAAGCATTCAGTAAATATCTTGCCCAGTATTAATACTGAGAATATTGAATTAATATTGTGAGAAGTCCATAGTGTGAAGAGATCAAATTAGGTGTCTTAGGCGTCTTTTGATCACAGAAAAGTCACATTTAAAGCTAATTTTCAGTCACTAAAAACTGGAAAATAAGGCTATTACAGCATTTTCTGGCTATACAACAAGAAAGAGTGCTCAAGTATATCACTGTATGTAGTTTAAACATCAGTCTTCCACTTTTTGTTCCAAGACTGGTGCAATTTCACCTTGGAGACAGCTTTAGTATAGGGTTTATGCATTAAATCAGCTTTCCTATTTTTCAAAAGCACAGATGTGTCAGGATCTGTTACCCTTTTATCTTTGTGAAGAATGCTAGGCTAAACTGAATCTGATTCTTGGGCAAATGTAAAAACTGATGAGGACGCAAGGGATCCCAACCTTTGTAAACACTGGCATAATCTGCAGAGAGACAAAGAGAGAGAGAAAGAGAATGTGAGACACTGGTAAAAGAATTCACAGTGCTTAGGAGCCCCAATTATGGACCAAGATCCTGTTTGCATTGTTTAATAACAAAAGATGGTTCTTGCCCCAAGGCACTTACAATAAATGTGGATTTGAAATTAATTTTCAAGGAATGCTAAGGTAATTGTGTCTGCACTGTGTTTAACATATAAGGCAACACACTTTTGGAAATGGCATGTATTAATGGAATAAAGACAGCCTGAGACAGTGTATTGTTAAACTCCATTCAGAAGATAAAAATTATTGTATGATATTGGACAAAGACATAATCTCTCCATTAATAAATTCCAATTTTTAAATGTCTTTTTATATTAACTATAGAATTTATGCATGTAACAGTATCTGAATGAGAAAAATAAAACATTTTGCATTCTGTCACTGAATGACCTTGATAACCCTAAGAGAAATTAGAAAACATGTTCTATATTTGTTACAGCAAATGTATTCTCTAAAGTATTACAGTAATCATTTTTAAGATCACAGTAATTTAACAGTTCCTCAGTTGTTCAAGTACTCTGGCCTTGGATGATTGCTTGAACCTTCACATGCACATTACCTGCAGTCTTTTAAAACGTTTTTAATACTTCAAACTCTTTATTTTCCTGCATATATGTTTAAAGGTAGTATGGTTTATGGAAGGCCAGATGAAGATATTCCATGATCTTTCATCCCACATCTGAAGCAAAATGAAACTATGTCCACAGACATAGTGTTTACTCTTCATTTTTACAAAAATGTTTTTATTTTCTTCTTCAACAAAAGAAAAAGAGTGAGCTCTCAAAGAAGACACATCTTTCACATTGAGCAAGAAGAACCATTTTTTCACTCTCATAGGCTTGTATCTAGGAAATTAATTCTCCACCATTAGACTCCATAACTCAGTTCTTCTCAGTGCTGGTAATGGGTTAACTTGTCTCTGTATCTCACTGAAAAATCATTAAAAATAGTGTACATCACTGCTGGCACCCTTGGCATATTACCATTATGCATTAGTAATCTCCCTGATAGTGTAATGTTTGGCGGAACACTTTGGGAATTTTCAGTTCTTCTTTCCCGTGTATTTTTTTCCTCTCACTCTCCACCCCTTTCTGTAAGCTGATCTTGGGAAGCTACTCAAGGAAATGTCATTCCTCCCCAAACTTCTCCAGCTTCTTTGACCTCAGAGCTCTGTAATCAGCTCCAATGTTTCATGCAGACAATAAAATAATTTTACCTATAAAACTATTGGAGAAGCATAAAATCTTCTCAGACATAAGGCTTTGGCTCCATTTCTGGTCCCTGAAAGTGTCAGTCACAGTAGGCACCTCTCTCTCTCTCACATGCCTACTTTCCCTAGTTCCCTGAGGTGTTTCAAGTTCTTGGACCTATACAGAGCAACCCTCTTCTTTCCAAAACTGTTTCCTACGTAAACCATCGCCTGGTTTCTTTCTTTCTCAGATTTCTTTCCCCTCTTCAGTCAAGGTTCCCAGTCTCCCACCTCATGCACGTGTTTGCACATGGAGACCAGCAGCATTAGGCTGGGAGGACCTGTATCTGCACTGTTTATGGGTGGGTATCTGCAGTGCCTACAGAAAAGTGCATCTCCCCATGGGACAGTCACAAGATGCTGCATGTATTGGATCACATCACTTCTCTCCTTGTGAGACCTAATTTGTGAACCTCAACTATCAGAAAAGAGCTGTTGGACATATCTGAGCCCTATCAAGAGGAAGACAGTTTCACAGAGCTCAGAAGGACATAATACTGTGCTCCCAAGCTACAAAAACCCAGTTCCTCCCCTCCTTGCTATTATAGGACTGCAGGATTTCCTCCTTAGCTCTAAAGATTCATCTTCCTTTCTCTACAGCAGTCTGTCAGCAAATTTGAGCATATGTCCCAAAGCTTTTCTCAGAATATAGGTGATTTATAAGTATTTTTATATTTATAGGTGATATATAAAGTCTACACTTTCCAAGTGTTTTAACATACTTAAGCCCTTCTGCATGCACAGCAGAAAATGCAGGAAGTACTTCTTTCTTCTGACCATTCACGATGGATTCAGAGCAAGACTTCCTCTGACTTCTGCCTGCCAATGCACTGTGTACTTGAGTACGCTCTAAAATTTCCCAGAGGTACTTCCAAAGGTTGTGCAAGGCTATGATTCAGAGAAATGGTGCAGAACATCTATGTCAGAAAGTGAGCTGTGCTCAGCTGTGTACATTGGCTCAGCTGTTATGCAGACACCTGGCACACAGAGACCTTCAGCTGCCATCTGTGCTGCTTGTATTGTGCAATCACATCTCTGTAATCTAAGAGTAAAAATGGAGAGGAAGAAGTAGCAATAACTGTGGAGAAAGGAGAGAGCAGCAAGTTTCATATAACCTCTAATATCAAGAAGTGTAGGTCACAGTGCAGTTGATTTTACTTGCCACAAAAGCAATTTTTACAGTAGGTGATATACAAAATTATCCTAGACACATTCATTTTTTAGAATAATTGAGGAGAATTACACACACATAAAACTCTTTTCATATATAGGGAAGTAATAGTCATTACCAGAGGAACTGTCAGAAGTCTTCTTCCAAAGAATCCTTAAGAGACGTCACAAGGAGAAGTTGTTAGGTTTGTGTAATCTGCAGAGGGTAATAAATTTTGAGTGACATTATTGGTAGCTACTTTTTACAGCAGAACCTCTACTTGCTGATAACTATCCCTTACCTTCTCCCACAAAATGAAGAAAAAAAAATTAGAATGTCTACTGGCAAGAGGAGGTTTTATTCTTTAGTACCTAGCTCTGTATCACATGGACAGGAGAACATCCCAAAACCAGAAATTTACGACATGGCAAAGCAGTAGTGCAGAAGCAATGTCGTACAGTGCTGGTCTCCTCATGCTTTTTGGGCTAAAAGGGAGACAACCAAAGGCCCAACTAGACTGACAGTTCTTGCAGTTAACCTCTTCTTTACCTTCCCAGCCTTTCACAGAATTCCTCAGAGCTTTCCAAGTTGCGCTGGGCTTCTCTCAATATTAAAAGGTTTCAGAAAGGGGCTATGTGGAATAAATGGGGTAAATTAGTAAATTCATTTATACAATGGCAATCATGCCTTCAGCTTTTGTAATTGGGCTTTTGTTACTAGGCCTTTTCATATGTCTTTTCCTTAGAGGTAACCTCATGTGGGAGAACTAAAGCAGTTCTCCTATAGACAACCTTCTGCTCCCCAGATGCCAGGTACAGATTTACTAAGAAATTATTTCTCCTTTAATTTTCATCTCTGTACCTCTGTGTTTGGTTTCTGTGCCTGGTTTTCTGACCTGGATTATATGTTTATTATTGTATTTAGAAACTTTTTAACAATACATGTGTGTAAATCCAAAAATGCATGTATACTAATATGAATATATATATAAATTACTTTCATTTGCTTTTTACAAATTACTTACTTCATCTAGTCTTCAGACCAAAACCATGCTCTTCCTGCATGTTAGTATATTGACTACGTAACGCAGTAAGATCATACTTCAAACTATTCTGCAGTTCTACAAAACATTAAACAATATTTCATAATTTGACTGGGTTTATTTTTACATAGTTGCTAAGGTAACATGCTGAAGTTTGTGATTCAGTTTTAGTCAGCTAACTGTTCATTACATTTTAAAAACAAAATACCTATAAGATTAAGTTGTATTTATTATTTCTATAACCTCTGCAATTCTCCGTGAATTTCTGTGTAAGAGACAAAGACAATCTGGTGTTTTGGAATACCCTTTCTCAGAGGAGATAATGTAGGGGGAGGTAGGTAACACTAGACACTAGTCCATTAAGCAGCGTACTGCTCTTCCAGAAGGCTCAGATGTTGGAGGATTTTATCATCTGTTAAATTTCCTTTGTTTTGCTAGTACACACTTGTCCCTCCTGCATGATTAACTCAGCATTTGGCATCATTCTTTGCTGAAACCCTGTTCCTCATCCATGTCCGGACCAGGTACATCTTATCCCCATCAGGAGAAGCAGCAAGCTCCCCATGGCCTGACCGTGCTGTGCTGGACTGAAATGTCTCCTACCTTACTCCTTCTCAGGCAAGCTTGGGAAGCATCTCTATTGCATGCTAGGCCAAGCACAACCAGCTGGGAAGGTTTTGCTGCCTATGATTTTCATCCTGCCATTTGTACCTCCAGTTCCTTGTGTTCAAGGGTTTCTGTGCATGCAACACACTTCAGTATTTATTTTAATGATTCATTAATATTTTAAAACACAAACCTTTTGTAATCATAGAATTCTATCATTTATTTAGGGAGTCAGGTGTACATCAAATGTCTACAGATTGTAGTTTCACCACACACAGGCTATTCTGAAGATATCATTTTTAGTTTTGAGGCCTATGAAAGACCTTTCGCACCAATCACTTCAGTAACTCAAACTTGCTGCTTCCATTGAATTGGGAAAATAGTAAGAAAGCATGAAGTGTTTATTAAGTTTAATGTTTTGTTACTGCTTTCCCATCTACCCTTTACTTGCAGAGGACTTAAAATAAGATATAAGCTAAAGGAAGAACAGTTATCCTGCTGTTGTCTATTTAGCTTTCATTAAGTAAGCTGGTGCATGGTTCACACTCATTCTCAAAACCAGCCCATCATCTAAAAGTATTTACGTAGGACTCTGCATTATATACCAACCTCTGCAGCACTAGTATTAACTACTGACATCTGCCAAGGCTGACTAGTAAGTGCTTTACAGTATCAATTCATCCCAAGCAAAAAGCATGTTTGAGTGCTGCAGTGCTCTTGTTAACACCAACGAGAAGTATCAGAGCTCATATGACACCTAGCAGAAATTAGTACCCACATTCAAAGAAAAGCTTTTGTTATTTTCCAGAGTATTATGTGGACTTTATTGAGATGACTGCATCTGACACCTGCTGTAATATAAAATGCAGCTATAATTAGCCAACTGATGCTCTCCACAGTTTAGGTCGAATCCCTTCTGTGGGAATTATGCTTTAAAATATTCAGAACTCCAAGTGGCTCTCATTACATTTAATTTTTACTTAGAATTAGGTGGTCTAGAAAAAAAATTTAGGATTGTAATAGCCCCCTGCTGAATGCCACACAGCAATGTGAAAACCCATAGATTTTTTTCCAAATAAAAAAATGAGAACAAGCAGACTACACTACAGCCTTCAATTGAAGTCTGGCTTTGCTTAATTGTACTTTTTGCACTCATCAGTCTCTCCTCTTCAGAGCAAGCTACAAAAATTGCCTGAATAGCCAAAGAAAAGTTTCCCACAGTCACTGGTCACAGAAAAACACCATTGTCCTTCCTCACAGTTTGATGGACAACATTTCTATAAATGGGTAGCCAGTCTGTCAATGGTACCCTTGCTGAAAAGGCAAAAGAAGAGAACAGATTCTGCCAATATCTGACAAAGCATGTTAACACATAATCAGGCATTCACTAGTCAGGCAGCTGCCCCTGGGACCTTCATAACACAGGTGCCTTTAAGCCATTTCCTATTCAGAGATAAAGGAAACAAGCAGGAGATACCTGGGAAAGGAGCAGTCTATTGTCGCCTGTCAAATGTCCATCTTCTAGGCTGCCTGTACAAAACCAGAAAGAACACAAAAGAAACTTCAGCCTGAACTGCTAAATTATAGAACAGCAAAATACCCTCTGACTCCATAACTTTAATCTTCATTTAAATAATAATTTTAAAGGTTACTAAGGGAGCACTGTGTCTTATAAGAAGTTCCTTCTTCATTCTTTTTCCTGCATCAAACTGAGCAAAAGATCAGTCATGTCCCCAAGTCCAACAACTAGAATAAAGTCAGCAGTGGCTATCCTCAGACTGTAACCTTCACTCTCTGCAGCCTTGGCATGGTTTGTCCATGTCCAATCTGCTCTCTTCTTCACCCAGCTAAGATTATTAAATTAATCTTTTGACTGAGGAAACTGGAATTTTCTGAGGGATCAGTTTAGTGTGAATAGAAGTCGATTAAACTGCAGAAAAAGACCTTTTTTTTTTAAACAATTTTTATTTAGTGAGCCTAACAAACAACTGACATTTCATAGTCAGTGTTATCTAAAGGTCACCAAGTAGAGTGACCGTTTTAGCAGTGAACAGATCATGGTAAGACAACAATTAGCTTTAAGTAAAGGAAAATATTTGTATTTTGTGATGGTCTATTTCATACACTCAGCACATTAAATAATATAGTCCCAAGTTAAATAAATATAGTCCCAAGTAGGAACTCAGTTTACATTTAAGTAGTTTCATTTCTTTTTCATGGTAATTTTAGTAGCACTGCCTGTGTATTTAGTGTTAAACAAATGAAAAACCTTTATCTAATTCTATGGAAGTTCTTGATGGAAGCAATTCATGGAAACAATACCCAGAAAATGGTTTCAGGAGATACATCACAATAATTGGAAGTCCCTTGTTGGGAAGCTCCTGCAGGTAATGCACTGTCTCTGAAACATAAACTGCTACAGTGCAGAACAAAACACTTGAAGCAGAAGATGGAATATTGCACAGTACAAACAAATAAGTGTGCAAAACTCTTCTGTACACTTGCATATGAAACAGTATTGACGTCTTGCCTTCTCCTCAAGCAAGTTTCCCAAAGAGCTAGTTATGATTTCTCACAACTACAATTCTCCTAGCAGATCTACTCTTTCACATGGGCGTTGTGTGTGTATATATATATGCATATATATATAAAAATATTTACCTGAAATTTAAGCAGGAAAGTTTCTAAGCTCCTGCAATAAAGTTATTCAAATGGAATTCATGGTAATAATGAAACTAAGAGGAAATGAAGAATCAATAAGATTAAGGTAAAATTCAGTATGATAAAATGTAAATAAAAACCCCAAATTATTATATCTTTTACCATTTTTTCTTGGTCAGTTTTCAGAGTTCTGTACTAATGAGGTCTCCTAGCACTGCCCATACCTGTTCAGCTTAGCTACAGTGACACTTCTCATCTTTTTAGATGGCCTGCTTTTTCTTTGTTGAATCAGTTTCAGGTTTACAACCTAGGCCCAGTCTTGCAAATGCTTTTACACACAAGCTTAGCCTTATGCTCATGAATAGTCCTATAGAATTCATTAGGAAGATTTGTGCACAAAGTAAGCAGGTGCATGACCACATTCACTGAAAGTTTGGGACCCAAACTTCATACTCCCTATTAACAAATGCCTCCCCTGCTTTAGAAAAATATTGACAGTGTAAAGATGAGTGTGATCCTTTGTTCATTTACCACAATGCAAATAACTTTATAGTTACATTATATCCAAAATGAGCATTATGTATTTACTTGTAGAGGAAGCTGAAGAATACTGCAGGTGGTATGAACATAGAGGGATATATCCAGAGAAGCTAACAGGATTCAGGTACCTATCTTACTTTGTCATATGGATATAGGAATTCCTTAAGGCAAATTTGAGAGGCTCAACACAACTACATAATACAGCCTCCTAATTTAAACTATTAGTCCACAAATCTCATATCTAAACTAGATCTGGACCTGTTTTTTTAAGTCTGCCAGGGGACTGCCAGAATACAGAATGATTGATCAGACCAATGATGACAGATGTGGTCTATTTGATGATAACTGTCTAGCTCCTGGGGGATAGAAATTTATATTTTGAACCATTGAAGCAGGAAATAAATTTAAATTTTAGTACCATATCTGTTTCACAGAAAATGATAAGAAGAATATAATGTTTAGAAAAGGACTTGGCTCTCAGCTAAGCTATGTGAAAAGCTTCAGCACAACTGAAGACTCCTATTTCAAATATTCCTGAGCATCCATCACTATTATTTATTTTAAAATAATAGTCAAATTATACTAATAAAGATGCAAGCTACAGCTTTTAAAATCAGGCACTCAGTAATCAAAGAACCCCAATAGTTAAATTTTCTCTGAAATAAATATGCTATATTCCTGTTTCCTTGTTAAATATAGATTTTCAAGTGTCCCGTTAAACTTGAGTTAAATATATAATACGTACGGCATGTACATATTAATGCAATGGAAAATTATTAATTTTTAGTCTGTCTTCAGGTATGAATGCTTAATTCCACAATGCTTGTGTCAAAGTACTGACAGTCTGCAAAAAGGAGAAACACTGTGAGCATAGACCTACTCTGCAAGGCACCTTCTACATTTTTATGTGATAGTCTCACAAGAAAATGATAGGAAGGAGATTCATAATCAAATCTTTCAAAATAGCTATAGAAGTCTAGAATTTGCAAACACAGAATAATTATAATAATGGTTCACTGACTTCTTAAGAAGAGCTGTTGAGCTAGGACTTGCAGGGGTCAATTCTCAATCCCAAATTACATAACTGAGCTGAAGGATTTTGTGCAGAGTGCTAATCATATTTGCAGATGGCAGCAAGAAAGGGGGCAGGCAAGTACATAAAATTTAAATATGTTGTAAAATTACTAAACAAAGAAAATTAAAATAAAGACCAAAGTAAGGAAGAGCATGAAGCAGTATAAGAAAATCACAAGGGTAAAAAAATTCAGAAAGGAAGGGTCATGTGTATATGTGCATGCCAATATAAGGACACTAAACAGAATGCAGACAAACAGTATCATGAATGTTAGGAATGACCAAATTACTGCAAGTCATAAATATAAGATACTTATAGGTTTGTTGGTTTGTATTTTTCTGATGGCAAATCAGGGCAGTATTTCCACCAAGACATTTTCTACAAACCCCATCCCAATCCTGTCTGAACAGGGCTTTCTAAACTTTGATCATGTGAAAGAAACACCAAAAGGTCAGCAGAGACATTTGCTTTAAAGGAATGCAGTTCCTATTGGAGAACTACATTTGCAATTCAGAGCCTTATTTGAAGAAGTTAATAAGCACATGACTACATTTTGGGGATGCAGGCTGAGGTTTTTTTCAGCTTGGGCTTGTGCTTAAAATTAGGCTTTAAGTATCATAGCTTAAGTATCTTGTGAACCAGGATCTATAAACTTTGTTGGAGTGATGCTTTTTCCTGGGTACTTGGGAAGCAACAGAAGTGAAATGCATTTAATTCTGAAATCAATGCTTGGAAAAATAAATAAGCTTTTATTTTGGAGGGACTTGGTAAATTCCTATTTTAACCCTATTTAACTATTTAATGAGTACAATACTATCAGTTTTCTTTTTAAAACTGAGATAATTTAGAGCAGCACTGATAATCTGAATATTAGAAAAAACTACATTTACAGAAGTTGGTGTCAAACCGAACCATTTTCCTGAGGCTCTGGGCAGAATTCAGTGTATTATCTTTGAAGCTCTAAATGATTTCAGCTTTTGGTTTGTTTTGTTTTTTTTTCTTAAGCATTGCATCTTTTGCCTTTCTCTGTGCTACAGCTGACATAAGCAGAAGTACACAGCTTAAGCTTTTCAGTTTCGGGAGAAAAATCTGCTTATATGTTACACAGCCTCCTTAGCTCAGTGCTTCACTCTTTGGCACAACAAACCTCAGTGACTGGTACATTCTGCCAAGCACCACCTTTCTTTGGGTATTGGTTAGGAACAAAGTTTATGTGTGAGTTCAGAAATTATGGTACTGTAATATTTAGCAGAAAAAACTGCTAACAATTATGACAGTGGTGACCAACAAAGAGAACTTGTGTCAGTTTACTGAGGATTACTGTGATTTTAAATTGCTTAAAGGCACCTAGACTTGGAAAGGGGTGAATATGCTTACCATTTTATATACAAAATAAAAAGAAGCAATAGCCCAAAAGCAAAAGAAAATAGTTTTCTATTTCAAAATCATTTTCCTACAACCACTATATTTAAGAACTGGATTTGTACTTTTATTTTTCAAGGTGGTTTCAGTGGGAGAGGCTCAATATGCCTCAATGATCCATTCAGTGATCAAAGCTGCAGAAGATTTAATATTATCATGACAACTCTATCCCTGAATGTTGAAAACAACTGCAGATTACTCCCTCCCTTGTTTGTCATATTATTAAAATATCTGGACATTACTGCCAAGTTAGACATATTTAAATCTTCTGATTCCTCTTTCTAAACAAATATCTCTATCTCTGGCAATCCACTTCTTGCCAGTTTTCTATAAATTTATTCCAAATTACCAGTATCTTTCCAGCAATGAGAGCTTCCAAAATTTTATTGTTTCGCCAGCTTTAGTAAGCACGCCATGTAATTTCCTCTGTCTTTATGGAGGCCTGGATTTACTGTGGCCAGCTTTACTTCCAGAGGCGATTACAAGGGCATTCATTTTTACTGAGCACTATATGCAGTGAGCATATAATCATCTTCTGGAACCACTCTGCTCTGGTCTGTCTCTTCCATTAGATACGAAGGCCTAACATCTTTGCACTAGCTGTATTTGCATATTTTTCCCCCTATGCTCATTTTCTCACATTCTCTCATTTTCCTAATCTCTTAAATCACCTTGGATTATTCCTGTTCTGTTCATTTTTGTTTAATGCATTGCATAATTTAATTTGTGAAACTTCAGATATCAAATTTATTCAACTAGAAGCTGCAACCCAGATCAAGGTTTTCTGAGACAGCAAGTAGGAAGAAAATCTTTCCCCATAGGAATCATTACTGTTTTGCTAAGAGATGACATTTGCAAACAACAGGAAGAAGGCCGAGATCCAGTTTCTGCTTAGTAAATAAAAGGTGGGCATCAACAACTCTACTGACTACTTCATGGTCTTTTGCCTACTCTTTTTGTAATGAACACTGAATAAATAATGTTGTATCACCCCCACTGTCTCTTGAAATCCTCCACTTTCATTAAATCTACCTTATATTTCCATGTATCTTTCTGATATTTCTATGCTTATCTATTTATTTTTGATTTGAAATGCTTTTTACCCCAAAACAACCTCTGGCTACAGGTAAAGATAACATGCTCAAAAGCAAAGGAAAGCTCTTAGGTCTCTCAATTAGGAAAGCTTCCCATTGCTAAAGCAGGATATACCTGCTTCATCACTCCAGGAAAGCTGGATTTTTCCAAACTGGAATCTATCCGGTAGCTGAGCACTCATCACTTGAAGTTAAAAATTGGTTCAAATGCCTGGACTTCATCTGTCTTTTCAGATCATTGGGAATTCAGTCAGGACAAACTGTCTCCTCTGAAACTGAGAAGCAACAAGCAATGCCAGGTTGTTACATCTGTGCTCCATATTCTGCTCTGGCCAGCAGATCACTTATATGTTAATTCAGTGTTGTAGTGCTGGTGGGGAAGGGGAAAGGGCAATGTATTTTCCTTTATTATTGAAAGCTTCATGATTTGATCAAATTACATGATTACATTTTGCAGGGTTGCTCCAGCTGCCTGTCCAGAGAAATAACTGCAAGAGGCAAGGCAGGTTGAAGCATCCCTCAGTCATGAGCTGGAATTTGCATATAAATGCAAAACAAAACTTCACAAATTTTCTTAATTGATTACCATATTCTGTGCATGTGCTCAAAATGTTATTTGACAAAAACTGTGTCTTTTCAGGAATTAAGTAAATTTCTATGTGCTTCAGAGCTTTGAAATCATGAACACGTTCTGCCATAAGTATTTCTGAATCCAAAGAATGGTTTTCATCAACTGAATCCAAGCAAATGCCATCCAGTTCGCCCTAATTAAGACATTCTTGCAAAATGCAGTATCCATGCAATATGTTTGTAATCATTAACACTGAAGTCCTCTTTGGAACAAATTTTTCTCTGGAACTGAGCAGAGCTTTCTCTGCTTGACTCTCCTCAAATGTTGTCAGTTTCTGGTGTTGAAAGCCTTGTTTAGTAGGATTTATTTTCACTATATCAGAGTATGTCTTGTCTGGAAAGGAACCCCCAAAACATCAGTCAAATTCATCTGCCTTTCTTATATTTTTATTTAAGAATGTTTTAACATTTGTATATGTAACTGCTCACACCATTTTTCAAGGGAATAAAAAAGTATGGGGGGTAGAGGGTCAGGGAGCAGAAAGAAGTGCGAAGATCAAAATTAGGCTATCAAAAGAAACATCAGGTAGGAAACCTTTGTAAGCATTTATACTGTCTTAGGAAAAAAGAATTACAAGTGAACTGCCTTACAGAGAATAAAATTCTGCAGTCCCCATAATCAAGGGTACACTGACAAACNGGCTGAGGGAGCGCGGCCCCGGCCCGGGCCGGCGCCGGGGAGCCCCGCTATTGGCTGTCGCTCCTGTCCATCAGCGTGCGGGGCGGGGCCAGCGCCAGGCGTTCGTCATCGCGGGGCGACGTCGCGGCCTGGCCCGGTGTCATGGCGGCGGCGGTAGTGGTCCCCGGCTCACTCCCACCCGGCGCCCGCGCTCCGCAGGTCGACCCTGCGGCCTCCGAGGTAGCGAGTAGCGCTCTGCGCTGTCTGGCTGGGCTGGCGGGGCAGGTGAGGGAGGGGCGGCCGGGGGGAGAGGGCCCGAGCGGGGCTGGGC
>VWYI01007361.1:72767-110517 GCA_013399455.1 Anthoscopus minutus | reverse complement strand
ATTTATACTGTCTTAGGAAAAAAGAATTACAAGTGAACTGCCTTACAGAGAATAAAATTCTGCAGTCCCCATAATCAAGGGTACACTGACAAACCCTGTAGTCTGATTTAAAAACAACGCTGCTGCAACCAGAAGAGTTAAGGCTTAGAACAACTCTTATGAATGCAAAAAACATCACAGCCGAAACAAGGGCGACAATCTGATCNCGGAGCTGGGCTGGGCGCCGCTGCCGCCTCACATCACCTCGCTTTAGGGACCCGTGCAGGGCTGGTTCCTGCTTCTCTCCGGCCTGCGAGGTCCTTGTGAGCTCCAGGAATAGAGTACGGCGCTGGAGAGGACATAAGGCTGCCACAAGCAAGGGAGCTGCCTCGCTTGTGGAAGTTGTTCGCGCCCGCCTGGCTTCTGGCTGGGGCGGTGGTGACGCCTGCTTCCCCCTCTCCCTCCGGCCGGGGCAGCTCCAAGGTCCTGCTGCTGCTTCTCTCCCGCAGCCGGGACCGGGCATTTGCCTCGCAATGACAGGACGTCGGGTGTCACTTTGTAGTTTGACGGATGATCTCTTCCATGGGAAAGTGCAATTTGCTTAATTGGTGTATCTTAATTAACTTCTCTGAATTGAAAAGCTACTGAAAGCTTGCAGTGCATTAAATCAAAATAAATTATCAGGAGCTTGAAGGTAGCCCTGCCTTGGTAATAACATGCTATGAAATATGCAGTGTATCTGAGGGTCAGAATTTTTAAAGGTGCTCTGCTCTATGGTACTTAAGTTGAAACGCCTACTTTATGTTTAGAAATGTCTGTGATTTTTGTAACAGATGTTACAGTACTAGTGGAACGCCCTTATCAGAAGAAGGTTTTAGTAAGAACTTAATGAAGGTTTTAGTAAGAACTTAATTATTGCTATAAATAATTTGAAGATTAATTTTCCACTGTGGAAATATTTATGTAGTTCTGTGTAGGCAGTAGAAGCACATTCTTCAAGAGTTAGCAGCTGAGGTTTGGGGCTAGATGATGAGCAATATCTGCAGGAGCTAGTGTAACTTAATGTATGTTTGGTACAGAAATGGGCTGTACAGAAATGATGCAGAGACAGTTTAGGAGTAGCTGCTGGCTGATCTGAAGTTATTTTTGAGAGTGTTTTCATCTCTCATCTGTATAGAACTTAATTATATTTGCTTCCCGCCTCCAAGTATGCTAACAATTGTCTGTTTTCAAACAAAAGGCAACCAAAATTAAGGGCTTGGTAATTCAGGCACTTATTTAAGAGTCTAAGTTTTCCTATCTCTAAAATGATTAAAAATTGCCTTAGCTTTTGAATGGGAGTATGGCACTGAACAGTGTGATGTTCAGACACAGCTGACTCTTAGGATTCCTGAGGCATGAAAGCTGTCTGTTGAGGTTTAAAGGCCCCATAATATTTCCTGGTGAAAATTCTGAATGTGGTCAATGAAGAGCTGGTGACTGTCAGTTTATCTAGATGTGAGGACAGCACTATGAATGGTGATATTAGAACACATCAGAGAAAAGTTGCAACTCTTGTATTTATGAAATACACATAGGAGGAAAGTTTCCTAAGCTTTTAACTAGGGTATTCATCGCAAGTTTAGTTTTTTCTAAACCTACATTAAAAACTTACTTTTCTCTTGTGATTTTTGCAGCTTACTTTTTCTCTAAAGCTGCCTCTACAACTAGCATGTCACTGGTAAGGCCCTGGTGATTTTTAAAAATAACTGGGCATGCACAGACAATTGTGAGAGAACTGTTTAGAGTCGCTGCATTCCCTCAGTAGAATTCCAGTACTATGGTGCAGAGTATAATTGTCTTCTTATGGGTTTGGAGTGTCTTCTTTCCATGACAACAGACACATTTTACTGTCCAGTGTACTGGTTTGATAAGGATCTGGTTGCTCCATCTTAGCTGTGAAAGTCCTTTTAATTGCTCAGCGATGATCCTTTCCAGTTGCTGAGTTACACACTTGTCTGCCAGTGCTTGAGTTCTGACAGATTTAACTGCTGTGATTTACCCCTTGTGGATTCTAGCTAACTGTCTTGCATTCTTGACTGAAACTACTGATTCCCCATTTCCCTTTTTTAGAGATGACTGAGCATGTGCATCAGACAAAGGCTTTGAAGTTATCAAAAGACTGAATTTATAAATCTGTTTGTCACAGTTCGAATAAATAATAGGATATGAATGACTGAGAACTTACTCTATTGTACTAGGAGCTTTTGTTGATGCAGGAGTGGTTTATTCTTTACTTTTATTTAAAAGCAGTATCTGTGAATTAAAAATATGACTGGCCTCTAAATTATTCTAAGTTAGAAGTTCTGTTACTTTTTGTGCATTGAACCACCTGGACAGGAGTTGTCCATTACAATATTAAGGCACATATCTTAGGAGGCTTATTAGGAAATTGCAGTAGCACTTCTCTTTTGTTTTATTTGGGTGACTTAATCTACACCTTCTTTACCCTTGTCAGTAGACTGTAATATAGCATATAGGAGATGTTACTCTAGAAACTTTGGGCAGAAATAGATGCTTCATGATCATATGGACAATGTGGCTTAATCTGTGAATTGACTTTTATTCCTACTAAATTCTAAATATATTATTGATTTTGGAACTTGTTCAGGACTAGTATATCATAGAACATTACTGTGTACTAAGTTTAAGCACTAAACAGGAATAACCATTTGTGTGAAAATTAATCTAAAATACATTATTTATCTAGTCAGACTGTCTCCTTTGCTATGTAATCTGGGAACTAACCCTGAATTTAGCACAGCTGATCTTTGACAAAAAAAGGAAGGTTCAGGCTTATAGTTCTTTACAAAACTGTGCCGATGCTGAGATGTGAAGCCACCATGGGCCAGCTTATCATCCACAGCTTTGCCTTTAGAGTGATGGAGGCATTCTTGTGTCCAGTTCTCAGTGTTTCCTCATACACTTTCTGGTGGCTTCAGGACACATTCTGTGTTCTTGTTTATAGTATTTGATGCTGCTGAAGTTAAATGTTTTTAGACCATGAGTGAAAGGTCACTTTTGTCATCTTCCTGAGGTACATTTTTCTGTTTCCACCCCTACTTCTTTTTTAATGGAAGGAGTGAGGAATAGATTTACAAATACATGTATGAATTGTGAATTCAGTGTTGCAAGCAGAGTACCTGTAGGTCCTCTTGATTTCAAACAAGAATTTTATTGGTGTTTAGAATTTGGGGTATCACTTGCAGGATGTTTGGTTGGAGAAGAAACTACTTAGCTTTGGGAAATGAAAGGGATCATCTCTTTAAGATCTTGAGAGGAGGTTAGTGTAACAAAAAGGACAAAATTGTGTGTGAAAGTGTGTTAGCTCGTTAGTTTATTGATGATCATCTTTGTATTAGAAAGTGTATTTTTAGCTTATAGAAAACTCATTTGTTTTAAATAACACTTCAAATTAATTATATGTGTTTTTCCTTATTGTCTTGGGAGTTAAATATTGCAATTCCTTGGCTGTGAGAATAGGCTGTGGCAATCATTCATTTCAATATGAATACATATACAGGAAAATAATGTGGTTTGAAACTGGTTTAATAGTGATGTTGTGCAATATAGAGTTTGTTAAACTTTGGGACATAAAAAATACATATTTTCATGCACTCAATTTTAGTAGAAAGCTTCCTTTGGATTAGCAGCAAGTAAAAATTCAAGAATGTGCCATGGTCTTACATGAAGACATAGGTCATGCAGGCATAGATAGTCTTGCAATCTTGGAATAAAGTACATGAACTTACAGGAGACTGCTGTCCTGGGCGATGGTTTTTCATGCTGAATTTATACAAGAATTAATTAAATAAAGCCAAGGAACGAAGAAATACAATCAAATTATGATGAGTTCATAAGGAATTTTAAATTTTAGTATATATTCTACAAATACTAGCTTATTTGGAATATGATAGCTGCTTGAACTATAATTAATATCAAATCTTTCCAAAGTTCTTGTCTAAAGTTGGGATGGGTCTATATGAGACTGAGCATAATTGTCTTATAGAAGTTTTGTATAATTTTTTGATGTTAATACAGAAAATATAATTTTTTATTGTGTTTGTTTTGCTCTGTTGAAGCTTAATCTCGGAGAGGATATTGTGAAAGTTGTAATCGATTGGAGCAAGCTTCAGAGCACATCAGCACTTCAGCCAGCCTTGCTCTTTAGTGCACTTCAGCAGCATATTTTATGTTTACAGGTAAATATTTCATGGGACATATTAGACTTGACAAAAGTGATCAAGTAAAAGTAATCTCAACTGTAAAATTCCAGTAATTTTGATCATCCGTTGTTGTGTTCAACAAAAAAGGAATGCAAAAGTGTTTAACGATTGGGAGTCCACTATGCTCCATAGGTACTCACATTCACAGATTTTTCCAGATTAGTGGTAGGAATAGCCACTGTAGGTGAACAGGCTGAATAAATGCAGCCTCATTGATTTCTAGACTTGCATTGTAAATGTGATACATTTCCATCTATGGTGGGTTGTAATTAAGCAATAAGACACGGCAGGTGTGTGTCATGCTATGATAATGATTCCATGCGTTGGGTGAGTTTTGAGGCTCATAGAGTGCTTTCAGTGGTTCAAGAAGTGGCATTATCCCAGCATGACACATCCTGGAGTGTCTTACTGCAATTAAATATATTTTCAGCGTAGTTTTTTTTTTTTTAAAGAGTAATTTCTTTGACATTAATGTCTCATCTTGCCAAGTAGCCAGTCACCATTACTGTCATTTCTTTTAACTATTTGAAACTTTCTAGCCCTGCCAAAAGTAATTTAGTTGCATGGCAGGGAGGGCAAGCAGTTTATCAGCTGGTAACTGAGCAGTGTTTTGACCTTGATAGTTCATATGTAGAAGATGCAATTTGAGTGCTACTGTTTTGCTTCGGCTAGTCAATGAATTATTTGAGGTGCATAGTACTGAGAGGATGAAAAGGGAGGTTTCTGTATTTTCTTATTTGTAGGTAAAAGAAAGACCCTTTGTTTTCCAGATATCCACCAGATCTTAGGTGTGATGAGCAGAAAGAGAAAATATGCAAGATAAAAGCAAATAAAATTTACATCCAATATGTAAGAGTGCTGCAAGTAGGAATTTGATTCCATTTCAGAAAATGTGACTGCTAAAAATCATGTTGTCTTTAAAAAAATAATATGTGGAGAGAAAATAAGCAGCAAAATTCAGACTAGATGAAACTAATGGAAATTAAAAAGAGACAGGGACACATATATATACACTGAAGTTTTGATGTTATATCATACAAAAGAGTTATTGCAGTAAAATAAGGATTTTTTCTGCCACAAAAGTCAGTGCCTTTTCTCATTTAATTTCGTGACCTAAGTAGATAATCAACCATGTCAAGCAAAGCATGTGTTCATGATAATGCCTATGTATTTCATGTCTGTGTTCTCTCATTCACTTGGGCGACTACGGTTTCAAGTGCAGAATGTAGTGCTGATGTGATAAAGTAAAGGCTTTACAGTGTAAGAGCACTGGATTTCATGTTAAGGAGGAAAAATACTAAGCCTTACTGTTCTGAGTGAGCATTTGAATGACATGTTAATTAAGTGGCATTGATGCCAGTGATTGAAGCTTTGATTTAGCTAGTAACATGGGAGTATGGGCAGATTTTCAGAAATCTGGGAGTTTTCCTCTACAAGCCTCTAAAGGACACAGGTCAAAAAGGTCAGAATCGTGGTGTGCACAATATTTGGAACTTCTTTTTAATCTTATTACTGTGTTCCCTCAGAGGAAGATGTTGTAATTCCCAAAATTATTTTCACTGGTCTGGTTTGGAAATTGTAATAGTACTCGTCTTCTTGGCTTTGGGACTTTCAGGCTTTAATTTTTTTAACTCTAATACACTGTTTTCTTTGTTCAGCCTCTCTTAGAAAAACTCCAGTCATTGATCAAAGAGGAAAATACTGGTCATGTTGAACCTGCCGTTAGAGCAGAAAGCCAAACAAGTTTAGATGTTTATGATGGTAACAGTCAGACTGAAGAAAAATATGGAAGTTATGACTTGAGAGATCTGAAGGATGCTCATTTTACTTTTGATCCAGAAATAGTCCAAATAAAAGCTGGAAAAGCAGAAGTAAGTGATTTATTTGAGTTTAAAAACAGAAAAATGAAAGCCCTTTCTAAATTTTAAATTTAAAGAATGAAATAGATACATGCCATCATGTTTATTTACCTGCAGATTGACAGGCGGATATCAGCCTTCATCGAGAGGAAACAAGCCGAGATCAATGAAAATAATGTCAGGGAATTTTGCAATGTTATTGATTGTAATCAAGGTAACTGGCTAGCCAGACTTTAATCTTCATAGCAATTTAAGTTGTGTGGGGTTTGTTTGGTATTTTTGTTTGGTTTTTGTTGTTGTTATTGTTGGATTTTTGTTTGTTTTTCTTTTTTTTATTTTTCAAAAGCACTAATCTATATTTAAAACAGAACTTTTTTTAAGAGTAACTTTGTTTTAAAATTTAGAACTTGCATGTGCACTGCAGATGTCAGATTGAAAAATAAATTGAGTAGTCACTGGATGACAATGTTGAATGCATCCCATACAGAGAGATTATATCTATTATTGTGATAATTTTAAGAACTGCTATCTTAGATCATATGATTTTGTAGCTTTTGTTCCCAGTATTTTAACTAGGTGTTCCTCCAAAGTAAATGGAATTGCATTTCAGAAATGTCTTAAGAATTGCTCACATTGTAGTACAATTGGCTGTGTCTGTAACCAATCTTAAATCCATCTGGCAGACTGGATCCCATTTACAGGATCAGTAACTGTAGCCAAATGCATCTTTGAAGTTAAGAGAGTTTTATATACATAAAACTACACAAGTAGCACAGAGATGTTATCTAAGTACCCGTGAACTCACGTGTGTATTGTCTCTATGAGGTACTTAAGTTCTTAGAGATCAAAGCTTATTGTTCAGTAAGCTTCTTAGAGAGTTTGACTGCTAGAATTTTAGCTGGAATGCAAAGGACAACTGAAGTTTAGTAAATATGCTAGATAGTGAAATATTGTTTCCCGAAATTGTTAATTATGTACAGAAGAATTGGTAATAAGACCTGTCTCATTGTTCAGGCATATTAAAATATGTATAAAGCTTTAGTGTAATGAACAGAGATTAAAATATAAACATTAGAATGAATTAAGGTGGTCCATACTGTAGGTTTTTATGGTTAAGCAAATGAAAGAAGTCATATGGATCAGAATAAATGTGGAAAGGTTTAGGAAAGAATGCTGATGTGTAAACTAGATCAGCTGAAAAATAGGAGAGTTTCAGAAAAGGAATAAAACCAGAATAACAATGGTAAGCAAGAAAAAGGCTTCTGTACAGGAAGAAGGAAATAAGTTACAGAGAAACATAGTGAAAAGTAAGAACCAAATAAATTTGGTCCTGATGATCCAGTAAACTTTTACATACATGTGTGCATACATTTATATGAGTGACTTATCCAATTAAAAGCAGTAGGTCTATGCAAGTGTTTGAAACTATTAAACTATGGGCGAGTGTTTATAGAATGAATTAAGTATTTCTGATTTTTTTTATTGTTTGGAGCATTTTAATTAGATTTGTTTAAAGCATCAAAGCTGATAGTGGTTAGAATATTTTCAATTATAAATGCATAATTTGGACCTCACTTGTTATATCATTATTTATTTAGAAAATAGCTGTGCCAGAACAGATGCGGTTTTCACACCCTATCCTGGATTTAAAAGTCATATAAAGGGTAAGCAACTCTTTTAATACCCATTTAAGTGTCCAGATATAACAGCACTGATAAGTTTTTGATATCAAAACTTTGTATAGAATGCTAAAAAATGTGAACTTAACATATTGATTTTTGACTCTAGTGAATAATTTTACATCTTCATTTATGTCTTCAAGGTTTAAAATCCCTTAACTGCTACACTAAATTAATAGTTAGGCACTAAAGACCAGAGCAAAATAGCCTATTTTCATTGTCGGAAAAGGAAATGTGGAAAAGATAAAAAAGGACAAAGAAGCTTAGTTTTTCTTCTAAGGTGAAGCTATCAATAAGGAATTGAGATTAAATAGGATTATCTTCTATTTTTCATAGTTGGTGCAAATGTATTTAAATAGAATATAATTTTGGGACAGTGGAAGTTCTAAGGCACAGATTTATAAGAAGTGACGAGCTGGGGAACAAGTTTTTCACTGCACAGTTTTTTGGATAGGAATAAGTAGTATAGAATTATGTCCAACAGAAGTGTGTATAAAATACTGCTTGTTCATCTGCTGCTCTCTAGGTGTACACAAGTTACCCTTCTTGAAAAACAAAATACCCAAAATAAGAATGAAAGTAACCCTCTTCTGCATTTTTAAGAGTGGCAATATTCAGTTATCCACTTGATATTGGACCTAGAAACCAATTATTTTGAGTTTTGTAATTCAGAATAATACTGTAAAGCACAATAAAAAGTATTGAAAAGTATGGTGAGCTAAGAAGGAAATGGGGAATTGAGTTTGATTTTAGAATCTTTCGCAAAGAATCTCTTTCAACAGTCACTGTTTTAAACTGAGTGTTAATTTGTTGGTTGGATGGCAGCGTAATACAGGAAAAAAGGGAAATTTGCGCTTCAAGGAACAGTTCATAACTGAAATATGAAAAACACTTAGAAAGGAATTGGAAGTAAAACTAGCATAAATTAAAGCAAGAATGTGGCATGTGGCCTTCATGAAGTATTGAGTAGGATGATGTGTGTTTGTGTACTGCAGCATCTGGAGCTGCCAATATAGTCTTTAAATCTGTAGTACACTGCAGTAGTTCCGTGAGGAGATCTTAAGAAGTTACTCTGATTTTATGAGAAGTGAGCAAAATCTTGTGCTGAAGACATGGGTCAGCATGGGTAATAGTCCTAGATGCAGCTGAAGAGTCACTAAAGCTTTTACTCAAATGACAAAAATTAGAAGTGAACTTCCTTGCTGAGGTTTGTGTTGGTTCTTCCAGTTGTGTACCTCCCTTCATCTTCTTGTGTTTATGATGCTTCCTGTAATACTAGGTCTGGCCTCTTTGTTGCATTCACAAAAGCTCACATGTAGCTGACATAGATAGGCATAGATATCAAGGTTTCTGCTGTTGATCAGCAGGTGATGACAAATTCTTGACACTGCCATTTACATGAATTTATGAGTAATTTTTGTACTTTGCATATGCAAAATCCAAGGGTTATGTTAGATTTAGTTACTCATGCAAAGAAAATGCTTTTACTTGAACTTTTGATCTTAATGTATAGGACCCTTCATATGCAAGACTATTGTAAAACTGATTTAACACAGGTTTTCATGCTTCAGTATTTTGATTCTTTTAGTTACATCTGCTTTGTGTTTCATGTGCATATATTTGAAATTTATTTTCTCTTTACCTAGTTTCTAGGGTGGTAAATACATATGGACCTCAGACTAGATCTGAAGGAACACTGACTGGATCCAGTCACAAAGCTAGTGTACCCATGCATGATTGTGGAAACCAAGCTGTTGAGGAGAGATTGCAAAACATTGAAGCACACTTACGGTTACAAACAGGTTTGTTTGATGTTTTCATTTTGAAATTGGTATTCCATTTTATACTACAATTATGATTCCTGTGGTGAAACTGAGCGAGTCCATAAGAACTGATACTGTAAAAAAAGTGGATAGATCCACTGAAGGGTTTTGTTCACCCCAAGTATAGTGATCTAGTGTTCAGGGTTTTATGCCCAAAATGGAACCCAGGTTTATGCCCAATTTGAGATGCTGAGTTAGTAAATGTACACTTTATGTGGTGACAAATAAGAGAGAGGCACATAAGAACAGGATTTAAAATAAAAAACAGAGTATCTAGAGATTGGGATTCTCAATAGCTGCTGGAGTCCTGCCCTGACCCACTGAACAGGAAAAGCTGAGTTTAGGACTGAGGGCTGCTTCATGGACAACTTGTTGGCTGATGGTAGAATCAACACAAAGGATGACCTGAAACCTTTTCGTAAAGTGGATGTTTCTTGAAATACATTTAGGCATAAAGCTTATTTCCCAGAATGTGGGAAGCTTGTTGTCACTACTTCTCTTTGGGCCTTCAAACATGAGTCCATACCTTTCACTAAAATAAATGCCATAGCCATCAGGCTGCTGATGTTTTTTTAGGTAGTTGCTTTCCTCACCCCAGCCCCGGTTTTCCATAATATGGCACTGAGGCACAATGAGGCTCTTAGCAAGGAGGAATTAGTATTTTTCTTGATAATTTTTTTCAAAACAGAACAGACGCCCAATCTCCATCAAGTAAAGTGTATTTTCTACACATGACACTGCAGACATGCTTGATTTTTTTTGTCTTCTGAATACTGAATGCCAATCCTTTATCTCAAAAATACTTAGAACATTGACTAGATTGCTGGATTTCTGTGACTGTGCAATGGATTAAAGTTCTCTGGCAGCAAGGAGAATAAGATATGCATAGATACTCTGGAGGCAGCAGTTAGAGCTTGATGCTTAGCTCTATAGCTGTCTCAAAAATAAGCTGGCTTTTGTGCATGGAAATAGAATTTGCAAGTGGCTGGCCAGCATTAGGGTTACAGTGTGTAGCTTTGGAGATAATGAATGCCAGGGACAGTGATTGGAGGTGGCTAAGGAGGGGTCCATGCTTCCAGGTTGTGCCTATAATAGGTAATTGAATTTTGCTTGAAGGAAACAAAGGGTCAGCTAAACTATAATATGGGTTAAGAAGATGGAAGCATGCAACACCAGCTCAACTCCTGTTCAGATCATGGGGAATGTCTCAATATTATTTGATGCATACTCCAGCAGCTGTGCAAAAAATACTCATCGCAGGTAACATGCTTTAGCTACCTAAGTTTTTGCTTCCAGCAACAGAAAGAGTTAATCTTGATTTGCTGGCTGTTTTTCAGAACAGCTTCTAGTGCTAGTACTGCTCTTTTCCCTTTACATTAAGAGAAAGCAGTATTAAGAGTGATAGGTTAGCCAATTTAATTAGTAGGTGCTGAGTGTTGGGTAGAGAGCAGAACTGACGGAGTAACGCTACCTGCACAACTGTTTCTTTAAGGGGACAAAATACACGAATGAGAAAAAAGCCCAAAAATAAAACAACAACCCCCCCTATTAGTGCTTATTTTGGTTGTTTGTCTGAATGGAACAATCTTGTCTAACAAACCCAGAAATAAAAGGAAATGGGTGTCAAAAAGTCAAAGCTTGCTATGGTCTTGGTTGTAAATGCAGTTGAGAACCAGGCTATCATTTTAATTGGAGTAGCCAGTACTTAGTTGTGGTAAACAGTTATTTCATATAGTTATTTAATTATACAATACTACAGAGTGCAAATAAGATGCTTCCTAAGGCTGATATCTTTATCAGTTCTATTTTTACATTGGGAAACAAGCCCAAGCTGCTGTAGTATAGATGAAAACAGAAAATGGGCTGAGGTGGGATTTTTTTAGGTGGTGTTCTTTTTGTCATGTAAGTGGATTTTGTTGTGGGTTTTTTTGTCAGGGTGGTTATTGGGTGAGCCTGGGGCTTTTTTCTTTGGTCATTTTTAAAAATTTTTTTCCAGACCTCTGTACACACATTTCCCACTCATGTTCTCCCATCTATGGTCAGTCAAACACTGTTCTTTGTCAAGCACAACTCATACTTGTCCTCTAACCTCTGATGCTTAGTGGAGATTGTTCTGAAAGAAAACTATCTTAGATATCAAAGCTGAATTCATGTGTGCTCTGCTGTCCCATCTGTTCCCTCCTAATGTTGGTGTCAGTTTTGAAGTGGCAACGTTTCATGTATGACTGATGTATTGTAAGAGTGATCATTAGTTATTTCAGGGAACTTGACAGACATACTTCAGCCAACTACATGAAGTTGTGTTACTGCTTTCATTGACTGCACTGGCTTATCAATCAGGTTTTACCCTGAATCATATTAATTATCCTTCCTGTATATTATCCCATCCATTTATTTTTTTCAGCTACTGATTGATAGCTAATCTTGAAGAATTCAAATGTCAAACTTGCAATCTTTAGTTAAATAAGTTATTCAAGCACTTTTCCTGATTTCTTTGCATTACTACTGATGTATTTAGGTGGTCCAGTACCAAGAGACATTTATCAGAGAATTAAGAAGCTTGAAGATAAAATCCTTGAGCTGGAAGGACTGTCTCCTGAGTATTTTCAATCTGTAGTAAGAAATTTTCTCACCTTCTTTCAGCATATCTAAGTGTGTTTGTGCCTTTTGTGCTTGAATCTTTGATGTACAGAACAAAACTTAAGAGTTGAGGGCAGACACTTTGAATAAACAACTCTGACTTGGTGTAGTGGTTATATTACATGTGGACCATCTAATCAAGTTCGTATTTACCTAATCTGTCACTCAAAAGAAGAAAGTATCTGTGGGGGAAAAAAATTGCTGCCACCCAGGCTTAACTGATTTGTAAGAAATGTGTCAGATTGTAGAAGTCTGTCACAAGAAATGTGTTGTATTTCTCCCCCTTGCTTTAAAATCTGAAGTGCTTCTTATGTCAAGAAAATTAACTGAAGTTTTGATTTTTGATACAAATAATTAATGGCTTAAAACAGCTGAAATAATTTGGGCTTCTGTACATGATCTGATTGCTAACGATACGCGAGTAACTTCCAAAAGGATGAGAGAGTAAACTGTTTAAAAATTGCTTCATGTGATTCTGTGACTTAGTTTTCTTTATTTCAGGTTTTCAGGCAGAACTCTGTCTCTCTCTGCATAGTACACCTTAACCTTCACTTGCCAAAGGATATTAGGACAAAGAGAGCATTAATTGTTACTACATTAGGCACTATTTCAGTGTTGAAATTTCTTGTCTGTTACCTTGTTCTTCTTTCCCCATGTAACAGTAATAATGTCTCTTTTACTGTTGATTCCATTTTAATTTATGTCTTCTCCCTTGAGACCAGCCAAAGAATCAGTTACTAAAAATCAATAGCAGTAGTACACATTTTTATTTATTTTTTTATTTGTGTTAAAAAATTATTTGTGAGGCTATTCCTTCAAGTGGCTGAAAACCAGAAGTTAAACCAGTTACATAAGCTGAAATTTGTATTGAAAATGCTCTAGGATCTCTAGAATGAGGATCAGGGAAAAAATTGTGACGGTGGCAATAGTAGTGTTGCACATTAATTAGCACATTTTTTCCAAAGTTTTGCATAAATATTGGTGTGGATATAGGCAAATTTTAGGGACAAAAATATTGACAGTTTCAAAAGCTCAATTCTGTCTGAAGGAAGCTTCAGTTAAATTGATGGCTGTTGACTGCCAAGTGTGGGGAAGCTTCAACAGCTTCTGACTGCTCTCCAGTAGTATTTCTCATGATCCAAAGTACTTAATTATAAAAAAGGTTTCTTTAATCCATGGAATGGCAGTCAGTATTTTTTCTGTACTTTAAAGACTCTTGACAATGTTGTTACAGAATTATTTGTGGTATTCTGTCAGTGCAACATTAAATCTGTTTTGATTGTCTTTTCTTCAGAGCTGTTCTGGCAAGAGGCGAAAGGTTCAATCTCCCCATGTAAGTGCTATTAACTCTTGTTTTTCTTAAGTTTAGGCTGTTTTGAGTGGAAAGTAAGCAGAAGTTCTATGAATATATACTAGGGTTAGGAGGATAATAGAATAAAACAAATGTATAATGCTGTTAAGCTGAGAGTAACAGGCAATTTCTGTATTCTGATCAGCCCTCTAGTAATGTCTTCTGGGGTTTTTTTGTGGCTCAGTGGTTTTTGTTGATTTAATTTTTTTTCAATTTCCTATATTGGTTTTTGAAAAGATGAAAATAGAAATTGGCTTGGCAAAAATATTTCAGAAGGACTCAACTCTTATTACAACAGATAGCAGGAAGACTTGCCATTTTCACAACACCGTCAATTAAGTGAATGCATTTACCATGTTCCTCTTAGGACTCAAGAGAGAAGTTGTCTTTGGTGCAGGTGGGACCATGGCTGGAACTTTGTCTGCTCCTGGCTATCATCCTTGGAGACAGATGGACCGGGGAGAATGCTTAGAATAGGATATGGGCCATCTGGGACTTGAGAAAGTAGACTTGTTTAGGAAAAAAAAGTCCTGCATAGAGTGAAATAATTTTATAATATTTTGTAAGAAGATATAAAAAAATTGTCGGGTGAAGTGGCACAGAGGAACTTGATGTTGGGCATAAGGGGAAAAATCCCTTTAGCTGTAAACCCAAGTTTTGTAAAATCTAAGTAGTTTCATCCAATGTTGTAACATGAAGGGATTTCTTAGGGTTTTTTATGAGCAGACTGAACAAGCATCTAATAGAATTAACATGAATATATTGATCCATGATTAGGACTGTCTTTCTTGCAAGTTTACATTCTTTTTCCTTTAAATTTAAATAGGCAAAGACTAGATTCAGACAATTCCGCAGAAGTGTTTTTGTCACTTAGTGCAATATGCAGTGACCTCAAGTATCAAGTGGTGCGCCACTTCTCCAGCAATTACGAGATGTAAATGATTGTGATTTTTATTTTGTTCTTTTAGCAGAGCTATTCACTGGCTGAACTTGATGAAAAGATCAATGCTATAAAACAGGCATTACTGAGGAAAACAAAAGAAAGCAAGTCCAAGGAGGCTGAGCAGCTTCTTCGATAAAAATGTTTTCAGAATCCTCATCATGATTTACACATACCTGAACCATAGACCTCAGTAGTGTGCATCAGAGATGACTAGCAGTGGAGACAAAGCATGCACATAAGCTCCTTTTGGATGATCTTGAAAGCTTTCTTTCAGAGTAACTTGTTTAAAAGCAGCCTTATTAATGAAGTAGTTACTTTAAAATGAAGAATGTTTCAGGAATGTCATTCTAATAATCCATTCTCTTCTGTTATAAAGGAGGACTGCAGCATTGTTAGTATTTGAAAAGTCGTAACCTGCACACAAAAGCTACATTTCACATGTAATTCTTGGTGACTAAGTATTCAAAGGGACTGTCTTTTGGATACTGTTGATGTAAGTAGTTTGCATAGACTTGTGAAATTAAATTAAATACTTCCTCAGAAATTAACTGACTTTGGGAAAAAAATTACCAAAACCTTGCAGAAGGCTTGCTTACCTCTGGGGTTTTTTCTCTAGTTATCACTGTTTTTGCAGCTGTTAGAAATGCAGCAAATTGCATTTCTGTGTGACAGGTGTTTATGGAAATCTTATATGTGTAAATAAAAACAACTGTTCTTCACTTTGTGTCTTGTGAAAATTCAACTTTCATAAGCTATTCACAAACAATGTGTTCTGAGAACCATCCTAGAGATTTTGAGGAGCATGCCAGCAAAGCACCAACTTCCCTTCCATATGCGTGCTTACATGACTTTTGAAGCCTGGATGCTAGCTTAAAGTCAGACCTTTGGCCAGACAGTGAAGAGAGATTGTGTTGTGACTTTTGGTTTGGTTTTGTTTGTTTTTAAATAAACCATTTTCTATTTATACAAGTTATTTTATTTGCTGTGTGTTGTTATTTCAGTTTAGAAGAAAAGTAGCAGTTACTGGGAGTTTTATGTAATTGCTCTGCTTACAACATTCATATTGTAGTTGTCCCTGTGTCAGTCTCTGTGCCAGGTGTTATGAACAGTACTGACTTGACACAGCCTTTGAAGAATAGTAGGTATTTTCAGTGACCTTGTCTTTTATCCAAAACAACATTTGTTATAGCAGCTGCAGCTAATGTTTCTCTGGAGGTGAACCAGTAGAGATGGGAGAGAAAGCTACTTTTGAGCTCTTGTCTTGGCTTCAGGAAGGATGACAGTATGCTAGTAACCTCTAAGGTGCTGCTTCCAGGAGGAGATCTGAGTGCCTCAGACACAGCAGTGCATATGAAGAGGTATTGTTGCAGTTGGAAGGTTGTCATGTGTGTTACTTACAGTACAGTCTCTTATAGAGACCACTTTTGTTACATGAAGCATTGCCATTGTTGAACATCTTAGCAGTATGTTTTACCAGGGATATTTTGGTAAAGCAGCACAGTGAGCTGCAACTTTCCTACTTCAAGTAGATAAACTTTTTTTGGCCCTCAGGTCCAGGAGCCATAGCTTGAAAGAATACAATGTGAGTATAGTTGCCACACCATACACTTCAAACAGTGCTGTAAAGACTGGTAGGAGGTGGCTGTTACAGGACCAGGAGGAATGGCTGAAGGGATTTAGCTTTTATAAACCTGTAGCCTCCCCTCATGTGCATCGTTATGTAAGTACTGGTAGCAGGTGGTGGCTAAGGCTACTGCATTTGCAGTAGAGGTACTTCTGCAGTATGTTGTTTTCTTTGGAAAATTTGGGAGTGAAGCCCTAGAAAAAATTTCTTTGCAGATCCCAGGCCTGAAATATTTGTCTAGTATTAAAATTGTGTTGCTGGTTTACATTAGGACAGATGCATATGTATATATACATAGGAAAAAAGCCTACAGTTCTCATCAGGGTCAGTTCTTGAAATGAATTGTATGCTGCTGATTTCCTCAAGAGATACAAGGTACTGATACAAAGACCACATTAGCTGTTTCAAAGTGGCTTTTTCTGTAGTGAATTACTAGCTACTTGAAAGATCTCTTGCTTTGGAACTCTCCTCTTTCTTAAGATGGCAGTAAGGTAGCAGTTAAGGGTTAAAGGCATAATGAATAGCTAAGGAAAGAACAGCAGAGGTATGGTGGGTGGTAATTTATCAACCCTATATTATCTATCAAATACACGACAGAAAAATATGATAAATGTCGTGGCGTTCATCTTGCTTTGTTCTTAGTCTTTTACTATTCTTTGGTTTCAAGTTCTTACTTTCTTGAATGCTTAATGCCAATGTGTCTGTACTGTAAAATTCAGGGGCAAGATATTGTCTGCTTTGAGCTGAATGTTTAACATACTTGCATATTTCAGAGGTCTGCCAAGCTGTTGGAAGTTTCCCTTCCTCTGCTTTATGCGAAGAGGCATAGAGGAACAGGATGTTCTGTGGTTCAGTGCTACTGGTCTTACCAGTATCCTTCCTTAGGTTTTACCTTCTATAACTAACTTCCACTGTCAGGACTGTTTCTGCAGATGAGCTCTTGCCACAACCCCATAATAAAGTGGAGGTGGGTTTGACCTCTCACACCATCCTTTTTCCAGAAATAGAAATTCTGCTGTTCTACATTTGAAACACTCCAGTGCTTGCTGATAAGGGCAGCTGCAGTAGCTGAAGTCTGAGACGTAACCAAAGATTAGGCAAAAGCAGAGGAAGTACTTGCTATCCTGATGGTGTGTCTCAACACCTAGACTACTGACTGAGAGAGTAGAGGATGGGGAGTGATGCTCAGAAACCCTCTCAAATGTCCACCTGTTGAAGGTGAGACATTTTAAATAAACAGCACACTTGCTTGTGAGCCTAAATCAATGAAGAATCTGCTCTATGCTTCTTATTCTAATGGCCGTGGCTTTGCTCACAGACTGAGATACCATCCTATAAGAAAACCAGAAGAAAAGTTTCTCAAATTATTTGCAAATTAAAGAGCTCTGGACTGATAGGCAGGGAGAATGCCTGTTGCTGTACAGTAGATGTTCCTTCCATGATGCAGCCAAGTAGAGGTGTACAAATACAGAAGTACAAAAGCACTTACATTCTTTCACAGGCAAACTACAGAGAACTGGACTGGTGGAATCACACCCTTCCATCCCTGAGAGAAGTGCACCAGATGGAAGCTTAGCAGGAGTCAGAAGAACGCTGAGCCTGTTGCCATCAGGCAGAAGGAGGGCACCTAAAAGACAGGAGGGATTGGAAACAGGTCCCTGTTTGGGAGGCAGGAGAATCCCCTACCAGCCTCTCTTGCCTTCTCAGGTGCACTTGAGGAATTGGTATGAGACTCTGGAACCTGATAAACAAACATTAGCGAAGGTGAAGGTCTACCCAGAGGTTTTCCCAGAACAAGTCAGGCAGCCAGATATATTGCAAATATGGGTTTTAAGACAGAGAGAATGGTAATTATCATAGTGATTTCCTTCTCAGGAAATGGAGGGCCCCATGCTCTGACTGGATCTATCCCAAAGTCTGCTGCCTCCCTGGGGTTCATGTAAAAGATTTTACTCACAGATGAGTAACATCTGATTATTACTCACTTCTGATTGACTGGGTTGTCAGTGATGAGGCAGAGAAGTTCTAGGGCATTTAAAAAGGACTTCAGGAAGCTAAGATAACTGGTTGAAGGTATAGGAGCACAGGTAGTTTCCTCAAGCCCTTTGGTAACAGGAAAGAATGATAAAAGTGAGCTTTTGCCTTTCCAATTGTCACTGTAAATGACTTAATGGCATCCTTGTACTCTTTCTGAGTTACCTGCTCCTTTTTCCAAAGGGAAAGAATTTTTCAAAAATCTTGTTTTTTCCCCCGAGTTCCAGGAAAAGCTCCCTTTTCAGCTAGTCTGGTAGTCTTCCCTGCTGGCTTGCTTGTGTGCACAAAAGGACAGCTGGCTCCTGCACCTTTCAGATTTCTTCTTATAGTATGCAGCCTTTACACCACATGTTGATCAGGTGGGTTCTCCTGTGCCTATTATCATTCTTCCCTCTTTTCACCCAAATTTGAGTTACACAGTATTAATTCTGGATAGAAGGTGTTCCCTTTTGGGAAATCTTGCAATATAACAGCAATCAGTTGCAGGATGATCTGTCACAAAGTTCAGATGAAATTCTGCTAACCTTTCCCTCACATGTCCAATTAAAATTCCAGGTAATTAGGAATTGCATTGCTTAATTAATTTACCCAGAACAGGGTTATCATTGTTCTGAAGTACAGCTATTCCACACTTTCAAAAACTGCAACCTTACTGTGCTGTAAACTCACTGGAAAAGAGGGATTGACCATCGAATGTGTGTCCTGCTGGAGAAACATTGCAAAGCATTCCAGGTTCCCAAGGCACTTACTGGACTACATCTCTACTGCCCTGGTGTTTGGAAGGAGCATGCTTTGAGGGAAATGCTAAAAATCCCTGTAGCCAACCAGGAACTGAAAGGATAGCTTTGTTTCCAGTACAAGAACTCAAGACAGACTTTTATCCCAGCTTCAATACACAAAATTCACATATAAAATTCCATCCCATTATTTATGCTTACCTAAATGCTGATCTATTGATTTTTCCAGGTTTTGTCAGAGTTCAATAGCCTGTGTTTCACACTGCACCTCAGTTATTAAGGGCTTCCAGTTACAAGATAAAAAGGATAATTGTACAACACTGTAAATTTGGAATTAATTATTTGAGGAAAATGTCTAAGAGCATCACTAGTATGCCAAGAAAATTTGTCTCACATTGCTGTGAGAAATGTAGTAAAACATTGGAGCCTGTGTTACAGTTCTGCAATGTGTGCATGATCAGTTTCCTTGCTTCAGGCTCCCCTGAGTAGGGAGCGATTCATCTCTAGGAGGCTAATTTCTTACAGTTGAGTGCAGGATTTTAATAAATAAACCCAAAAGTGAAGTGCCCTTTTGAACAGCCCTCATATCAGCAGGTAATATCAGTAATTTAGAAAACTCAAACCATTCACCATTCTACCCAATGTGTTGATATCAGTCCTGGATTATTTATTTATTTATTTAATATACCACAATTTATCTCTTTTGTTTTAATTAAGACATTACAATACTGACAAATTTTAACCCAAGAATGCTGAAAATTATTTTTTTGAAGGACAAGTGGTCAAAATACTGAATAAAAGTGAACTTTTGATTGATCAGTTTAGAAATCCTTTGCACCAGTGAGAATAAACAAAGTATTTTCTACTGTAGCACATGCTGTAGCAGTAGCCATCCTCTCCTCATTGAAAACCTGGAGAAAGGGCTTTGAAGGGGCAATAAAAGATTCCTTTACACGTAGCTTTTCCCTTGCCCCATAAAACTGGGTATTTTCCATAACCCTTCCTGTTGAAGAGTTGTCAAATACTCCAGGCTTCTGTAGCTGTAGGGCTCTCCCATCAGCCGTGCTCTCACAGGAACCCACATTCTCTCACAATTGCTCATTACCTCAGAGCATGGCAGAAAGTGGATGAAACCATCCCCAGCCCTTCAGGGTCCTAAGGATCCAGGCCAGGTCCAGGGCGGCTGGGCTGCACATTGCCCTTACATTGCACTAGCCCAGATAGGTGCTCCTGTGGCTAGGAAGAGGGTTTGATGCCTTGTCATAATCCATCCCACCCAAAAGCAGTGAGGCCCAGCTCAACAGGTCCCCAGGAGACAAGTTTTCTTGGCATTTCTTCCTAGGATATATGAATTTAACTTCTACTGACTTTCAATGCTATCTTATGGGGGAGAGGTGGGAGAACATACTGTAGAAAATCTAATGATTCAGAAATAAGAAAAAAGAAAGCACAACTAAAAACAACTACTTCTGTAGATCTAATGAAACTGCTTTGTCATGGACAAAACACTTAAAAATAACAATGAAAAGAATAGGCATTGTTCAAAGTTATTATTTAGAAATCATCTAATTTTTTAAAGGTTAATTAGTGTAATTTACCCATCTTGATTATTAAAAAGGGTTATACATGAACAATAAACATAAGAGTTCAATCCATTTTATTTTCACAGTTGATTCATCCACATCTGATTAGTTTTTTATGACCATCTAATTGATTTGTAGAATTCTGTCCAGTACAGATGGGCTACTGTTCATGACTACTTTCATAGCATTTATATTATTGTTGCTCTGATTTTTATTCAAGGCCAAACAGAGGGGAATACAAGAGCATGATGTTCACCTAAACATAACAATGACATTAAATTTCTATTTGGCTCTGAGACAAGAATAGACTTGTGGAGACAATCTACTATGAATACAAATAAGTTGTTTATACATAAATATAATAACATTTCTTACTTAATTATGAACCATTTCACCGGTTCTACAATATGCTGCTATCAAGTTTTGTAGCAACAGCCTGGCTAATCAATTGTCACAAACTCATTTGGCTCAAAACTAGAATTATACACCTACTAATGCTTGTGAGAGAAAGCTATGCCTTTGTAGCATGTTCTGTGATAATTTTTATAACCCTCTAATATGTAGTCTCTTATATAGCTGTACATGCATATGCTACATTATTTCATACATATTACTACATACAGAATTTTGCATTTGAGGGAAACTGTCACTCCCCCCTGGAGTCATCAAGGCCAGCGGAGGCTGGATAGCAGCTTCCCATCAAAGAGCCTCATCTCTTACTGCAAACACATAGCTCTGGTTCCTAAACCTGTCTCTTGCTCTGTTTTGTTTCTGAGTCTTCTGAGTATATCAGTAGTATGGATGTCCCTCACTGTATTTACATTTATACAGAAGAATTGCTGTCAACCTAAATTATTTAAATAATGAAAAAGCTTCTCCTAATTTCCTTGTACTCTAACCGCCACTTGATGTAGTCGGGGCTTCACATATATAACCTGTGTGTGTATAAGCAAGAAAGCAAGATGTCTGCAGAGTTATTACTCATTACTCAGTAATGAGAGGCACACTTTATGCCAGTAACTTTGTACACCTCATATTTGCTTAAGTTAACCAGATACTTCTCTGGCCAAGAAGGTATGTAGTATCAATCAAGATCAAATCTTGAACTACAGCCCTTGCACAAAACTCATGAAAGAAAGAAAATATATGGATTGTTGCCTTCATGTATGCACTAATTTTTCAGAATTTATTGTCACAAGTATAGAATCATAAAATGGGAGAGGAAGGCAGAGCCATCTGTTCAATACAGACTAAACTACCATTGAGGGAAGGCAGCCTGTTCAGATTACACAGATTAATTATGCAGATTCTACTGCCTCTAGCTTCAGTGACAGGGTGCAACATCACACTTCCTGAATTATCTACCACGGTTTAACATCAGACAGCACAGGAATTCCTCGGGGCAGTGGAAAACCTTCAGTGACATGTTGCAATGGCTTATGATAAAACCATTTCTTACTTGTGAGGATGAGAGACCTTTTTGTCTTATAATCATAATTCTTCATTAGTTTATGTCCAAAACAGCAAAAAAAAAGGAAAAATACAGCAAAATGAAGAGTACTTAAAAATCAGTATGTGAAAACTTGCTGATACTAATTGCTTCTTACCCATGGAGAAATACCCTCCAGCACAGGTTGAGGGATGCATCAGTTCCAAACTCACACTTGCAGGGAGTGTTTCATCTCCATTTTGGTTTTACAGCAGCATGTATCAAATGAAAGCTCTTCTGGCCTGTGAATGTCCCTTTAATACAGGACGTGTGTATATGGACTTGTCTTTTACCTGTGCCAAAGTGTTTCACTGAGGGCCTCTAATGCAATTACAAGTCAAGCAAGCAGTGAACGGAAAAAATAGATATAGCAAAGGTGAAAAGCTATTTCAAATGCAATTTGAAATAAGACAGAGAGTCAACAAGAGACAAAGTAAGGTTGTTCCAGGTATTGGAGCTGCAGAAGAGAAGACACTTACCCAGCACAGATAGCTATACAGGTAGAGAAGAGACCAGGGAGTTACAAGATGTGCCAAAGGAGAGTGCCAGAGATTGACCTTGCAGGATGCTACACAGAAGGGCTGTTAGCACAGAGGAGATGAAAACAAAGAAAAGCAGTCTGACAGGAGAGGAAGGAACCAATTCTGGTTACGCGACTCTGACAGGTTGCTGCTGCTGCAGGTTGCACAGACACCAAGAAGTCTAAAGGTTATCAGGTCATTAAATGCATAGAGGAGAGCTGCTTCTGTGCAGAAGAAAACCAGACTATTAGTCCCTCAGAACCTCTCAGGAAAAGGTGTTTCTGACTCCTAGCGACACAGAGCTCCATGATTCTGCCTGCAGCGGCTACAGGCTTCAGGAACCAATTTTCTCTCAAGTAATATCAATGTTCCAGCTTATAAAAAGGGTTCAGGGTTCTTGGAGGATTAATTAAGAAAGGAATCAGCTTCACAATCTAGTTTTCATGGAGATTGTATAGTAATTTTTGTAACTCCATAGACTATTAATTGCAAAATATTTGTTATATCCTTTTACTATGTCAGTCATCCAAAGACAACTGTGTGGCAACAGTGAATGTTACTTCCTTGTATCCTTCTGAGGGAAAAAATTTAGTACAGCAAGGTTTAGAAAAACAGGTTTAGCAGGTACTAATCACCAAGAACATGGCATACCTTCATGGCAAGAAAGAAACTCTGCCATCCTTCTCACCCCTATTCCAGAACCTGTGGCTCCAGCTGCTTTGTATTTATTTTAGTCACTCCCACTCTTGACAAGTTAGCTATGCAATCATGAGTCCCTTTCTCACTTGCTCTCCCTTGCTCATATTACTACCCTTGTCCTCCACTTTTCTGCCAAGCTTTTGGTGATCTTCTCATTATTCACTGCTTGGAACATATGAAAAAGTCCACTGGGATAAGAGAAGTCCTTGGACAGCTGCTAGTGTGTCACTGTGAGGATGAAATGCTGGTCTCAGTTTTAAAACAACGCACCCTGGTGTCATGTAGAGCTCTGCAGCTGAAGTCAGCAAAGGCTTGCAATACAAGGGAGTAAAACAACGAAAAACAAACAATCAATTAGACTAAATACAAACATCTATATTCTGGGAGAAAAGATTTTATTGTGGTTACAGCTCTCATGAGATTTAGCAGGGACTGATCCAGTGCTTTCCCCATCCTCACATTACTGGTGAAGTTCTGTGCAAGCCAATCGATCTTTCCATATTTTATCCCTCGATTCCCTGTAGGTAAAGGAGGATCATAAAAACCAGCTGTCTTACAAGGTTAGTGTCATGACAGATGAAGAAATGTTCAGGATGGATTTAGGTTCTGCACTTAAAATGGTACCTGGAACAAGATTAAGCAGACTTTTCTATTTGATATTTTCTTAGCAATGCTATGGAATGAAGAAATCGGTATTTTACTGTATTCTGTATTACTCTATTCTTGTTGCTGCAAGACTTTAGTTAAACTGGTCCTGCAGCTGAATCCAAACAAGCAGAGTTTTACAGCTGCTGAGACCAAAGAAATGCATGCAGAGCTATGCCTGCAGGCAGTTTCACCACAAAATGTCGTCACAAGCTCCTTGAACCACCAGAACACTCTGCTTTCCCTTGTGGCTCCCTGCCTGGAATAGGCTTCTTTTCCTCCTTGGCCCCCCTTCTTGGGCCAGTCCCACCACTTGGCATCACTGCTTGTTCACTGCCCTTCATCCAGGTGGGTCTGAAAGCAGAAGCAAGACTTCAAGTGGGAAATCCTTCCAAGCAGCATAGCAAAACTTTTGTTCTGATTTGAACCATTCTGTGTGGCTGCTAAAGAATTTGCAATTATTCTGTTTCTAATTTTTGACCCAGAAAAAATCATAAAAAACATTTTGAAAATAAATATTCCCTTAGGAAGGCATTGTTTCTGAAAGCATTTATTTGAAGGAAAATTAATTACCAGTCTCTCTCTTATCTTGATACTTATGTCTCAAAGAAAGAAAAAAATACAAAATCCAGAAACATACATGCTGTTTTTATCTGTGCTTGTTTCACAGAAATAATGTTTTCAAACTGAAAGGAATGAAGGGGTGTGGGAAATATTGAAAAGTCATGAATCAATTTCAATCAATTTTAATTCCAGTATAAGAGGAAGTAATGCCACTTGTCGAAAACAAAGCAATCATTTCTGACAGCTAAATTTGCAAGAGATTTATTGCTGTCTGGAGAGAGGTAAAGCTGAATGCTTCCCTCCTTCTACCTCCTCATTAATTGACTTCCAGTGTTGTTTGATATATTTTAGCGAAGTTTCTCTGCATCCTGTGACTCTTACTCTTCTTCCCTTAAATCATACTCCCACACAAAAAGAATTAATTTTTCCCAGAGTTTTAACTTGAAACTTGGATTTTGTATGCAGCTGATTTATAAAAATATTTTTATTTATGAAAGATATCTTAGTTTAAAACAGTTGTTAGGAAAATTTGGGATGATAGATTAGAATAAAATTAAGATAACACTGGAAAGAGCATCAAGTCTCTCTTTTGTGTCATTTAACTGTGTTTTTTTACAAGCTGGCTTTTCTGGTCTGTGTGTACTTGATGGTTGAAATAAGCCAAAATCTTCTGAGAATGCTTATTCATCATTTAGCACCCAATAATAACTTTGACTGGTTGTTGCCTAAACATTTTACTAACTGATTTCCCCCTGAAATCTATGAGTATTATGGATTTTACATGGATATATTGCAAAGTTGAAAAATTTTGCTTTTATTCTACAAAGAAAGCAGGAGCCTCCTCCTTTGGAGGAACACCACGACGACTCAGCCGTCCGTAAAGGTTTGCAAGGAAAACACCCCAGTGAATGTTTTCCCTGAAGGGGAGATCTTGGAAGGGGAGATCTTCCAGGGAGATGAAGGAGGTTTGCCCAAGAATCTTCAGGTTGTTAAGAGCTTTTGCCCTTTAATTCATTTATAAACTGATTCCTCCACATACAGTGAGCTCAGGTAAACCATAAAACAAACATGCAGATGGAAAACGGCACTGAATGTCGGCTGCATTAACTAACCTGTTTAACTGAGTTTTTCCACTGCTAATTTCAGGTTTTTGAAGAGGAATAATTCACTGCTCAGCAGAGCTACTACCTTACTAACACAGTCAAGACCATGTCTGTACCTAAAGGGTGCTTTTTTCTAGACTGTGCTGTTGCCTTTGGCAGCAGTAGGGCTTGAAAGACACGTTTCCTTAGATGTACTGGAATTGTTATCAGCAGTGATCAGTGATTTTTTAACTTTTACATGGAATTCTGCACATAATTTTAAAATTAAAATGTATTCGTATTTTCTTTTTATCTGCAACCTATCTTTTCATAATACAGTTTGAAGCAAGTCACATTCTCCACTAAAAATTTAATATTAAAAGTAAGAGGTTAACATTTAATGTTAAAAGTAACAGAGGTTAACAAGGATCTAGTATCAAATCTTCCTTCCACACCAAGGCTGCTACAAATACAGATCTCATCTGTGTGCGTCAGAAGCACTGGACTCAGATGAGCATTGGAAAATTTCCAAGATAATAGCAGTAGAAGACCCTGGAAGTTTGGAATTTGGCAGGAGATGTAAAAAAAAAAAAGAAAAAAAAAAAAGAGAGAGCAAGGGAAGACAAAAAGCCCCGCACAACAAAACAAATAAAAAACCACACTGCAGTGTGTACTCTATTTAAAATACACAGTAGCAGGAGAGGGTTTAACTTGGCAATTTAAACATTTGAAGATAAATTCATTTATTATTCTTGAACAGATTAAGTCTCTGCCTTTCTACAAGATGTGTTTTACACACTTATTCATACACATGAAGGAAGAAGCTGGATCGGTGCTTCTACGCCCATTAATTGTGTAATTCCCCACAGCACAGTGAAGGCAGCTGTAAGGGCTCCTTGCATCATTAAAGACCCATAGGACTGGGCCCATCTTTTGTTACGGATGTTGAGATTGAGATCACTGTAACGAGAAACTTTCACAACTTTCAAAATACTGAGAAACAAGTATTTCATCTAAGATTTCACCCCTGAAGTCTGTCATTACCAGTTAACTAACCGTTCCCTCCAAAGAGAGCCCACAAAGCAAAAGTATATTTTCAGACATTCAAGAGGCTGTCAACGTGACACCCAGTCTTCCAGGCAAATTCATTAGGCCAGAATTAAATACTTACTGTGGAGGAAAATATAGGAAGAGAAACTTCAGCCTTTGTCACCCATACTTTTGTTAACCTAGACTTTGCCAGATTTGCTGCATGTCACAACCGGTGCTTGCCGGGGCCATTGAGGCAACAGGAATGCATTTGCTTTGTGAAGCAGTTTCCGCTTGCATGTGACAAAGCAGCTAGCTGGCTAGTCAGCCCCAGTCAGTGTCTATTTATGGCAAAATGTCAAAAAAGAATGTCCTGCATTTGTGGCTCAACAATAATGAACATGGCTAAATCTGAAAATGAACAAAGGGAAGTGAACAGCTTTTTAAATCCTGAAGAACATTCGATTCTTGGTGTCCTTTTTGTCTCGATTGTTTGGGCTGAAGGCTATGAAAGGACCACCTGTTGGGCTGCCATTTTGGGATTGTGCTAAATGCAGGGATTGCATGAAAGAACACTTTCCAAAATAACCTGGTATTATTATTCACTTATTTTATAGTAAATCTGCATTCAGAACCTGCAGGAAAGTATAAGGCTTTTTTTTCTAAGTGAAATTTAAAGCTGTAAGTTCTCTATAAACACACTTGCTGTGGATGCATGATTTTATAGTGACAATCATGATTTTTTAAAAGGAGCTCAATTAAGCCTTTGATACAGCAGTAAGATCCTCTGTAATAGAAAACTAACCTTGTGAAGAAATAAGTATAAGATGAAGGAGTGATTAAGTTCTGAAGGACTGAGTATCTCTGAGGCTTAATTTAGCAAGGGCCACTTGCACAAAATGTAATTTAAGTATTTATTTTGCTCCTGACACAAACTTATAATTTTTAGTGAAGGTAATTATTTTTAATATCCATGAGAATGTTCTTGGATGTAATTTGCTTCTGCTCAAACACTGTATTGAATCATGCTAGAATTTTACTGAATTTTGAGAAAGATTACCATACACTAGTATAAACATTTTATTTAAAAATATGAAAGTAGTATTCAGTTTTCTGAATGGACCTTTTTTTTTTGCATTGTCAAATGATAATGATTAGTTACATAGTAAAATCAAGAGAAGTGTTGCCTAAATTAAAAAAACAAAGAACAATTTGTGTTTTATAAACATCAAATCATCCAGCTGTAAGTTTTGAAGTTGAGATATTCACACATAGAAACTTCCACCTAATTCCAACACACCCATTAATGTACGAACAAAGCAAACCTTTCTATGGCTCTTGAATAACCTGTTTAGAGCCAATGTTAATAACATAGAAGAACAAGGAACAAATGTGTTTTCTTTTTATACCCATGATGAATTCTGACGATTTTTACATAGTGTCCCATATATTATCTTTTCATAAATATAGATGCCTATTTAAATGTATTGATATGTGTAGAGCATTTACCAGGATGAACAATGAGCCTTCTCTGTGGATATCTGAACTTACATTCTCATCTCAAGCTACAAAACGCACATTTTGAAAAACTTTATATGAATTTTATCTGACTTCATGGTTGGAGCTGGTTTACAGAATTAATTGGAGGGATAGCAGAGATGGTTTTCTACATTAGTAGCTGGATATATTTCCAGCTGCTTTCACCAGTTTCAAACACAGAAGTTATAGCTAAAACTCAGGCAGTAAATCTCTTGAGTTTTGCTAATTTTTCATTCTCAGAAAATTAAAGGCAGTTGTATGGCTGAAACCAAGCCATAAATATATTAGTGTAGGTAAAAGAGATCTTGTTTCCTAGGAACCTCCTGTATATGTTAAAGTAGCAGAAACAGAGCTTAATGTGCCACTATATTTGCAAGTTAAAACAGGATTTTAAATATATCACAATCAGTTAAAGTGACTAGAAATTAGAAAATAATTATTTTGTTGGTTGAACAAAACTGCTAGTCAAGCAGATTTTTACATGAGGATTGAACTATATTGCCTCCATTAGAGAAGAATGAGATTTTATGTGACTGTCAGTTCAGAGGGGGAAAAGGTGAGGTGGAACAGTGTACAATGCACGAGTATAAATTAGTGTCTGGGTTTATTGTTCACCATGCAGTAAATGGTGTGTACTACACACAGCTATTCTATTAGAGAATTACAGAAACTGAAGATTGTGAGCAAAAATTACTTATGTCTGAATAAAAATATGTAACTCTGGAAGACAGACAATATGTTTGGAACCCTGAGGGTTAATGAGAGGTAAATTGGTGAAGGGGGGAGAGGAGATAAGGGAAGAAACAGGAGCTGAATAGATGAAAGAAGTGATTCAGTGGGAAGCATTGTTGATCACAGCTAGGTGTCAGAAGCAAACTAGAAAAATTGGAAATGCTTTAACATTGTCAGGAAAATTGTATTAAAAAAGAGAACTTATACCACATAGTAAAAAGAAAAAGAAAATAAGAAATAATAAAAGGCTTTCAGGCTTTCTTTGGTATGCATCAATGAAAAATAGTGCAAGCAAGCAAGAAAGAAAGTACTGAAATGGAACCTCTCCGAAGGTATCTTGGGGAGAGGGGCTCATTGTCCCATTCTTTTCACATCAAGAATTTAATTTTGCATTCTCTTTGTCTGTCTTGAGATATACTTGCTGTTATTCTACACTGGTTACTTTTTTTCCCTTTTTCATCCACTTAGGCAGCCTACACTGGCAGAGAGAGAGCCAGAATGGGAGAAATCTAGCCACAAATTAAATCATCTGGCTGTCCCCTGTCAGTATGATTCTTGAATAAAGTTTGAACTGCACTCAAATGCAGAGTGGCATCCTCTTTCCTGAATACTAGAGGGAACTGTAGTTCTTCAATTCCCCTCATTTTCCGTGTCCATTTCAACATTTGTTTTTACAGAGGAATTATATGTCCGTAGCATCCAGATTTCATTATGCTCCTGCTACACAGAATGAAGATATACCTTACAGAACTTGATTACCTACACTTCACTTTAGGCAACTTCTACAAAAAGGTACCGACTTATATTGTCCCTCTGAAAAGACCTACAGTGAAATGTTATTAACAGAACATAAAAAAAAAGCCCCAAAAGCTATTTGCTTTTTAGTGCCAGGGACATTCCGGTTCTTATGTACGTCAACTGTTTACACCCATCCCCCATGAATTCCTAAGACAGTTTCTCTTATATTAAGCTTCCTTTTGGTGCCCATAGCAACACCATCTAGTACTGAAATGTTCCTGCAGGGTTTGCAGGAGTCCTTTCAAAACAAGATGCTGATTCTGCAGTTATTGCACACCCAGCTACTTGTATCTGATTCATAATCTGAATCCTCAACAGCGCATGGAAGGCAATTCTTGTGGCCACTGGCTGTCCTCATCATCATCAGGGACAAAACATGTTATGTCTCTTTTGGTTTGTTTGGATTTTCTTCCCAAAACCAACTTGAGTTTTTTTGAGTTTTGCATTTTGAGTCTACTTAACTGTTTGAAGAAACGGAAGAAGGGGATGAGCCTTGCAATTTGAGATGATTCAACTATTTTATTTTCATGTATCTATCTCCAAACATGCAATTCACATGCAAATTGACCTCTCCCCTCTTGTATGTAGCTTGGGAGCCACATTCTGATCTTAGGACAATGAAGTGAGAGAGAAAAGGTACACTTGGTTAAGAATCAAACAGGGAGAAGTCCATGGGAAGTCCCGATGGCTGGCTCCTGCAGCATTAGAACTTTTACCAGAGCTAGGGTACTGGGAGCCCAAGTTCTTTGGTACATGTGGCAGGGGGTCAGCATCACCTACACTGAGCTGGAACTCAGCAGAAGCCACAGATGTACACAGTGGGGCAAAAAGGAAGGGCCTGTGTCATTGCCACTGCCCTGTCTACCTGTGTGCATCGGGATTGAGGAGGCCCTAAAACATCTGTGGGATCCTGTCTGCCTCCATGCCTTGTCCCTGCATGCTGGACAGGTCAGCAGATTTCCACTGCACTGCAGAAGGCTGAGCAGGTACCCCAAGGTGTGCTCAGAGCCTCACAGCCCCTTGTTCCAGATTGGTAGGCTGAAAAGAAATGATGCTGCTTTCAACCACCAGAGTTATTCTCACTGTCAGTACCAATCATTTATATGATTTTGGCTAAAAAAATTGAAAGGATCAGTGTAGTGACAATATGCACTTTGTTCGTTCATTTTGAAAACTGTTTCATTTAAATTCTGTGTTGTGCCATGCTGCGTGCTGGAAAATGTACCCTAGGATATTTTTAAAGCTATGAAAGTTCAGTAAATGGAGACTTCTCTGCAGGACTCAGCTATTAAATCTTTGCTGGAAAGTGGGAGCCACGTCCATTAAAAAATTCATATTCTGGTAAGACTAATCACATCTTTGTACTACTAAAGTATGCTTGAATTCAGATGTTAATCGCATAAATATTTGCCAGTTATACATTGTGCAGAACAAACGCCACAGTTTGGCAGAGTTAAATAACCCCTTATCTCTGAAGTTATCTTGAGAACATGGAAATATTTGGGACATGTGTTCAGGGTGAAGGCGGAACAGTGAGGCAAAACCAATCCCTTGCCTTGCCATCATTTAGCAAGAGAAGAGTTCACCTGGAGTGCAGCTGCACGGGCCCTGAGCTGTGCACGGCAGTGCAGGCTGAGCTCTGCTCCCTGCTCTGAGCACAGGGCCCGGCCTGCGGACGCCCGCGGCGCCCCAAGAAGGGCATGGATGTTGCTGGTGGACATGATGTGGAGATGCTGTATAATGCAACATTTGGCCTTTGTACAGAAAGTGGGCAAGGGGTGGTTAAGCCCCCTCAGCCCTGCTGGTGCTCCGAGAGATGTCTGATGTGTGGTGGCAAGGAATCCGATTCAGGTGTTCTCGGCTTGTGCTCGGAATGGAAAAACAAAGCCTGGTAAAAGGGAAAGCTTGAAACTCCTTTGGAGGAGATGGGCTACAAATCACCCTTTTCTGGGTTGGCTTTAGCAGTTATTCCAGAGCAGGAGTTAAGCTGTGTCTGGGGGTGCAGCATGCCCATGTTTCTTCCTTGCAACTTTCACATATACTGTGAAAAAGGTCTAAGTCTGAATAATTAAGAATTTTATTCCAGGTTTAATTTTGAATTTACTGTTCATTAAAAAAGAGTAGTTTTTTATGAGCCAGATACCCTTTTCAACTCACAAGGAGATGTGAATGACTTCTAAGATTACTATTGGGCAATCATATTTTTATCTGATGTCATTCTTCCTACCCAGCATTAAATTTCCCATTCCTGACAATTAACTCCTTGTATGATCATTTCTATATTGCCTTGAGCAAAATCAAGATCTCAGGAAATTGCCTTTGTTTCAAGGCTGGCAATCTGGTAAGCATCTCTAGCCCATTGGACAGTTTCTTCCACCCTTCTGGGAATACAGCTCGTGCAGAGGAAAACAGAATTGGGGGTAGAATCATCTGCATTGCAGGAACAGAGGATTACAGTGGGGAGGAAAAGATGAATTTGCAGCCCAGCATGGATCTGGCAGGATTTATTTGGTAATTTGATCAAGAAGTGCTACATTAACATTTCTATACTGGACAGGGTCAGAGCACAAGGTTGGAGCTAGAGGTAGCATCCAAACGTACCAAATTGCTTGATCCCAACTGGCACAAACAGGACAGGAGTTTGAAAAAAGAGAGATAAAAAATCTGGACCAGTACATTTGTTTATAAACACAAGGGCTAGAAATACAATTTATACAATTGGTTTATACTGAATCTTAGGTTATCATCCTAGGTGGGATTTTGCATTTGTTTATTTGGTTTTCTGTACTTATCTTTCTATCATTTTTAGGGAGTGTTTCTTTTTTGCAAAGGAGTCCTGATGCTACATTAACCTTGAGAAAAAAACATTTTTGTTGTGATGAGTTTCAAGTAAAAACTGCAATCTGAAAGAATTTTCTTCCAGTTCATAAGAAAATTTCTCTTGTGAATATGCATTATCCTTTAATGTTAACAAAATATCCAGTTCACACCAGGCTGCATCTTCCTTGTATTTGTTTGCTATTTAGGTTTCAGAAAGATCGAAGATGTGGGGTCCAATTCATCATTTCATTGATTCTGGTTTATGCTTGTATAAATCTGTTGCTTCTGAGTTATTTTAAATTCTTTTGCGTTAATTTAAATCAGTTAAAAAAACACTCAAGACATATGCTGCCTCTTTCTGAATGCTTAGAAAGTTCCTGGAAAAACTCACAATAAATTTTTCTCAAGATAGTTTCTAATGATAGTAATAAATCACATGCAATGGTGTCTGTGTGCATGTGTGGCAATGCATAATTTATTTTAAAAAAAGAAGGAAGAAAGAAAGTGAAGAAAAATTACTAAATGCAAGAATTCCTGTGTACTTCATGGCTCTCGGGTTGCTCTCACTGCTAAATCTTGTCCCAATTCTTAATCCAGACTTGTAGTCTGTGTTTCTTGCAAGGGAGATCCTAGCTTCCCTTCCAAAAAAGCTGTTTTGCTACATGTAGCTGCTAATGAGAGGAAATCTGGGCTTGTGCCCAACTATCGTTAGCTTTAAAAAATTCTGTCCTCTGATAGTCAGAATCAATATTTACCAAGTCAAGAAATGCCACTCCTCATCTGAACACCCTGAATGCTTGCACCCGGTCATAACCCATCCCTTTGTTATCATTTGCTCTGTTGAATGAACACAGGTTATTTTCCTAGAATTATGAAAAATCAATTGTTGATAGTTATTTTTCAACAACTAAGGCAGTAATCAGATATCTGATATAGAAGTTTGGAGAATGAAGCATAGTTAATTTAAGAGAAATTATGAATTTCATCCCCTGAAACTAGAGAAACTGTGCAGATTATTTGCTTTTAATCCCATTTAACTACAGCTCCCCATTTCATTCTTCTAATCTTTCCTTACAAAAACATCCTTCCAACTTCTCAGTCATGTTTTCTATCCTCCTTGGAATTTCTCTCTATTTGTCTACATATTTTGAGCATAAAGAGAGGCCCATGGAGAATGCGGTATTCTAGGAGGGATTCTGTCACCATTGTGCTAAATCCGTAATTAAAAAGGGTTAAAGTTAATATATTTAAGCTACAACAGCGAAACCACTTGATCACACATGACAACAGAAGTATTTATAATTATAATGATTGTCTTACCTCTCAAATGGTCAGACTTAGAGTGTTTAATCTGTATAGATTTGTTTTCTATAATGAAGATTTTAAGGACATTTCCAACACAGTGGAATTTTCACTTGAATTTTGGAAGACAAAGTATTTTTAAAGGGTTTAAAAAACCTTGATTCTGGTCTGCAAACAACAACCTCCCTCCTATCCATGTTCACTTTAACAGTGTTCTTTCTATCTCAGTGTAGCAGGACCCCTGCGTTACAGCAGCACCCTCCATATGCAGCCACAGAGCAGGCAGGATGATGCACAGTAGGAGCCACAGCTGCAAATAATATTTCCAAAACATTTTTCTGCACTTTTACTGAGATGCTTAAATAACACAGTTGTGATAAGGAAAACCCACATGTTCAATCCATCAAGCATTAACTGAATGCAAACAGAATTTGCTTGTGTAAATTTTATTATTTAAATGTTCTCTAAACTGTGTCGAAAAAAGCCCAGCTGTGTACAGGAACCCCAAAGCTATTGACTGCCAGGGTGTAGTATTACACTCTGAGACAGCAGAGACTACAGTTATACAACCATAATGTCCTTGGTTTATTAATTTTCTGACCTATAACCGAAGCTGAGAATAATTTTAAATTAAAGAGCAACATTCGTGCCACTGATGGGCATAAGCACACTGACTTGGAACGCCTCTCATGCATTGGCACCCCAACAGGATAAAGACAGTTCCCACCCTACAAAATATCTAAGATCTGAAAGGCTTGCCCCAGGCAAAATTTCTCCGTACTTTGTATTGTCAGACTCACAGGCGTAGGTCTCAGGAAGTTTAGGGGTTGGGGGTGTTTTTTGGTTTTTGGGTTTCTTAGGGGGGTGGGCATGTGGGGGTTTTTGGTGGGGTTTTTGTTAGGGTTTTTTTGTTTTGTTTTGTTGAGGGTTTTTTTGTTTGGTTATTTTTTTGTGGGGGTGGTTTTTGGTTAGTTTAGGTTTTGCAGTTTGGTTTTTTTTGGGGGGGGGGATGGGGGGATGGTGGGTTTTTTTGTTGTTGGATGGTTTGAGGTTCTTTTCCAAACCAGTGATGCTATGGGATTAATCCAAGCTAGCTAACTTGTGAAAATAAATTGTGTTCTCTCCAAAGACTAATTTACTGGTACAAAGCACATATGCATGTGTACCTTACCCCACCCAGACACACCTGCACAATTACACACACACATACATTTACATGAGTAGATTAACTGCATCTAAAAATTAATTACTTATCTGTATGCACACGTGTTATTAAGATTTATAAAGACTATGCATAGATTTAGCTACAAGTTCTCCTTAGTTTTCTAAAAATTTGAATCCAAGTATGGTCCTGATGCTTTTCATCCCTCTGCTCTTTACCTACACACCATCAGCATGTGATGTTCATTTGTATACGGTATAGACAGGTGTCAGGGGAAGATGTATACAGACACATCAATCTATGTATCTGTATATGATCATCATGCATTATTTATAAAATGAGTTTATTGCATATACAAACAATAATTATTCTAAACATGCAATTATATATCCATATTTGTATGTCTGTATCGATTTTTTTGTCCTTAATGGAAAACTTGAACTGCAAGCAGCCATGTCAGAACTCAGATGGTTAACATTCACTTCTTGCTGTTTTATTGCATATTACTGTGCGCTCCTGAGCAGCAGGAGCAGATTCAGGCAATTACAATCAAGTCAGGGCACACGCCGTGGCTGAGCAACACGATCATGATGAGGATACTGATGAGGCACTTATCGAAAACCCCACATCATCCACACTCATCAGCCACAACATGTCACCCCAAATGAGGCATCAGCTGCCTTCAAATGGCTCATTGCACACTGTTTACAGCTTTCTTTGGACCCACTTTTGATTTTGCGGTCAGGACTTAGTTCAAACAGCAGCTGACTGGCACTGGCAAGCCTCGGGATTCAGTAGAGCTGACTTCCCGGGAGTCGGGAGTGTTTTGACACGGGGCCTGACCAACGGAGAGAAAAGGTCCCAGTTCAGCCCCCACCAAACATCAGTCCCTCTGAGAGTGAGAAGATGAGTTATTTCAGAAGAGTTTGAAATCAGAAGAGGAGGTGCCCCTCCTCTTAGAGGGGGAAACCAACCAAACAAACAAATGGTCCCACAGAACTTACAGCAAAGGTATTTTTCATTTCCTGCCTCCAACTTAACAAGCAGCCAGCAAAGAGAAGTCTGGCAGAAACACTTTGGACCAGCTCCTTGTCTTTCCTGGGACCCCTTGAGTCACTTTGATGGTGTGAAAGGGTCTTTAAACTGGGGGCACAAGTCGTGGGGGCACAAGTCATGGGTTCTCTATTCAAAACTGTGTGGGACTTGCTCTAAGCTGGTCAGAAAACTTTTCCTGAGCTGCAAACACCCCATTACTTACTTGGATTCAAGGAGACCTTTCTTTCTTATTTAGTTATTTCTCCATAAAGCAAGCAAACAAGAAGGAATGAGCAAGGAAGGATGAGAACACATGAATGGTTCCCCGGGATCCGTCCCTGGCTTAAGTGAGGGTCAGGGATGAGCCAAAAAGGAGCAGCTCCAAAACAAAGAGACACAGAGAGAGACTCCGTCCAGCCAGCTGATGGGCACTCAAAAGAGGGATTTAGAGACTTACTGGAATAGCAAAGACCACATCCAGACCCTTGCCTAAATCAAGTGGAATGAGAGCTCTGATTGGTTACTGCCACAGAGCATCACCCTGGGCTGAGCTGGAGCAGAGATGCTTTCTCCTGCCACCACTGCATGGAAACAGATACTTCTGCAGCACAGATTATAACTAATTTGTTTTGACAAATAGATATTTTTTCTGCTGAGAAAGTGCTGTGTCATGGAGTCCCTGACACTCTGCCAGAGAGAGGTGAAGCAACCTCAGGGTGAATAGAAATTCAGTCCTTGAACTTCAGATGTTAGCTGATGAAAACATGTACTAATCAATTATTGTCAGTTCATATCAGTTTATGTGAGAGACTGGAAAAAAAAAAGCGGCTGTTTTACTTTATCCCTCTTTCTTTTATATCTCACAGTAGCTCATGAAATTATTTTATTCATTAAAGACAAAGATTTAAATCCCCAGACAATTGTCTCCTATACCAATAAAAACCTTATAAACTGAAAGGTGATTCACCTGATCTTCCAGGGCCATTTTAGGATTGTAAAGCAAATAAATTCTCTTCTGAGTTTTCAATTGACGTGTAGGATTTTATATTCATATACGTGGTTACCTTTATGGTTACAGTGCAGTCTGCCTCAATAGTTCTCAAATTCTACAAGGCAGCATATTCCCTCTGGATACCAAATTGCAGCAGCACATTGCATCGTGAAAACATATTTGAAGCAAAAATAGATCCATGAAGGTTTTCCTACATTTATATTTGAGGGCTTTTTTTGTTTGCTGCTTTCATTTCTACCCTATGTTGCCCGAAGCTTTTTCTCTTGGAGGACGGATTCTTTCTGTTGCTTACAGAGATTTTATTTACTTCTAAATACAGGACAAATATTTTCTAAAAAGGCAAAATAGATGGTCCTAGGAGGGACAGAAAATAATCTGTACCATCCGTTTATGAGTCTTATTTTTAGAGACCTTATTTTCTTTTATATTTTTCCCAGGGTTAGCAAATGTCCTACCCAAGTCCTAAACCCACTAATACCCTCAGAATAGCTTTAACTTATTGTTAGGACTCCTATAATGCTATCTTTCCCTGTGGTGCTCAGCAATATGAGGAGGAGGAGGGGGATGTAAGAGTGTGCATGCGTTAGGATGTCACAGCATAAAATCCCTGAAAACTGCTTGACCGAAATAAAATTGAGCTGCTCGGCACAGCGCTGCAAAGACACGAAACTCTGTGTGAATGATGCTAGATAAGAACTGAAGCACCGGTGGTAAAGCATCCTAATTACAAACCTGCGGTGCAGGCGGAATAATGGACAGAGAGGCAGCTCTTGTAGCGGCGTAAAAAGGAGTGGAAGTTTGCGT
>VWYI01007361.1:42617-72682 GCA_013399455.1 Anthoscopus minutus | reverse complement strand
GTAATAGACTGTGTGTGTATGTGTGTGTGTGTGTGTGTAAAGAACTGTTTTTGGGTCATCATCTTACGCTCTTTGTGATGCACATTCTAATTTAGGCAAAAGGGATGCATCTTTCAAATGCAGATCATGTTTGCATTAGAAGAGCAATGAGAACACTTGTCACTTTCAGAACATTTATGTGCTAGAAGTACTGTTAGCAGAAGAGCAGTTTAGATAAATTCAAGACTTTTTTTTGCTGATCACAAACATTAAGCTTCACACCTGAAACCCTCAACCCCCTGCTGTGCTCTAATCCTAGCACCATTCACCCTTAGAGACTCAAAGTGCTGTGCCACTGCTCTCAAACATTTGATTGCCCTTACTTTGAATGCCACCACCTGCAAAAATGCCTTTTTATTCCCTTTGAGCCTCTTGAGAAGGAAGTAAAAATGATAATTCATGACAAACATTAATTAATTGTTTACAAGATGATCTTTTCTTTTTCTAACTTCTGTTCAGCAGACATGTTGAGCTGCAAGACTCCACGCTTGATGCCAGAGCTTGTCAAGAGGTCTGCATTGTTGTTTATCAGTCAGGCATAGGATAGACTGCAGGTCATTGTTTCTGCAGTTCAAGTAGGACTGTCTAGCTCTTGTTTGAAGAATGGAAGTGCCATGCATGAGTTACCCAGTATAAAAGAACTACCGGTTCTAAGAAGGAGCAGGGATTTAGCTTCTACTGCAGAGTAAATAAACATTTTTCACCATCTCTTGCTCCATGTGATTTTGGAAAGGTCAAGAGGTGCCATTACAGTATTTTAAAAGCTTCAAATTATGTTTAAATAACGTATCACTAAACTCAGAGAAATCTTATCAGAATTTAGGAACCTATTGTCGTACTTTTAGTTCTTGAATTCACCATCAGAGGAAGACGTCTTTTGAAAGGAATGTGCTGTTGTTAGGAAGGCTGAGATTACTCAAGGCTCGGACATAGCTTCTCCCTCAAGCTAAAGCATAAACCCTTCCCCCCAACAAAGATTTAACTGAGTCCTGAAATTCAAGAATTAGATTGACCAAAGATGTTACAGTTGTAATAACCGACATGAGTATCCCAATGGCAGACTAAAAGAAAAAAATACAGTCACCTAAAGTAATTTAAAAACAATGCCTCCAAAATATTGAAATGTGAGCAGCAAGATTTCTCTTACAGAATTATACTTATGCTGCTAAGGGTGAGCAAACAGGTTTGGAAAGGAACTAAGCTGCCACAACCTGGCTGAGTTCATTATAAAGTGTGGTGACCAGCACCTTTACAGATCAGACCTTTTTTCTTTTTTTTTAAATACATATAAACATATGCTTATTTACACACATGTAAGCACACATCTTGGAAATGTTGCTCTAATCCTCTTGAAAAAAAACAATTCCAAGAACTTTAAACCAAATCAAAAGTCTGGCAAAAAAAGGTAAAGAGAGTGAAAGGTCTTACTTGTAGGAAGTGTACAGTAATATAGCTTCTTGCTGAACTCTGGTTTCCACACTCCAAATTAGGAGCCCTTAGATCACGGCTGCAAGGCTAAAAATCAATGATATTTTCTGAGTCAATACTAAGGGTTGCACTTAACAGACGTGGAGACTAATAAGGTATGCAGAAGGAATAAAAGCAGTGCACAAAAAATTCAGGCCCTCGTCTTGGCGACGATCCAGCACAATGATGTTTCAACCAGATTTGAAAAAAAAAAAAAATCAAAAAAAAAAAATCAATAACATCTGTGGTATAATGGTTAATTAAAGAAGCTCTTCAGCAAAGCTCAAGATGAGAGGCTCGGCCTGAAATTCAGACAGCTGAAGCTTGATTATCAGGAAAGAATGCTTTTTTAGCTATGAGTGGATAGGCCAAAAGCTGCAATGTGTGGAAATGGGGGAAAAATTGCTTTTATTTTAACTTTCTTTAAGTAGTCAATACATGGTTTTCACCTGCATTAGGAGCTGTTCAGAGCAAAAGCCTCTTTCTATACATCTATATAAATATAATCCATTCCCTCTGGAATCTGTAGATTTAAGAAAACCCAGCAAAGATAAGAAGATTGGCTGCCCGATTCTAATTCATAAATTCTCCACTTTCCCCTCCCCAGCCCAGCGCTTGTGGCTGTGACTTCTGTACAAAATCTATCTTATGGCATATCCCTTCAATTGCACTGCTTTTTGATTTAGTTTAATTTTAAAGGCCTGAGCAATTTAAAGATCATTCCTGAAAGAATATAATCAAAGATTGAATATTAAAGCATGAAATCTGTAGTAACAAGATAATTCTACTGTCAACTTCCGCATCATTCTATCCTCCTCTTTTTTTTTGTCATCTCTACCTAAAATATATATGCAGATATTTACAGCCAGGAAAGGACTATCTTAATTCATACTGTGTGTGATACTGGACAGAGGTTCCCAGCTGGTAATTCCTGTGGATTGTTTTAAGAGAACCTCTTGTTCAGAGATTTCACATTACAGAAAATCTACTATGTCTCTTGGCAAGTTGTTCTGAAAGTTAATTAGCATTATCATAAAACCACCTTTTTTTCAGCCTGAATATTTCCCAACTACTTATATCTTGGTCTGCAAAGTTCAAGAGCCCTGGGCTATCAGAAATAATTTCTCTGTAGAAATTACAGATCATAGTCATGCCTGGTCTTCATCTTCTTCTGGTAAACTGAAAAAGACAGTACCTCTTTACACTCTTACACGAGACAGACTTTCTTAATGTAGGCAGATTTTACAGATTTTTTTTCTTGTAACTCCTTTCAACTTCAGGCTCTTTTTCAAGGGCAAATAGACAAAAAGCCCCTCTTCTTTCAGTAGCAATGTCACTAATGCTTAACATCAGGGCTCCGCCTTCTACTTAGTTTTTCCCCATCGATCCATCCAAAAACTTCCCAGCTGTGAATTCTCTCACTAAGAGCTCAATTATTTTAGCTCCAATTATATCAACCCTTTTCTCCAAAATGCATGTCCCTTCCTTAAAAACAAGAGCAACATTCCTTCTTCCACAGGGTGAAAATAACTTGTATTCGACCATGCTATAACAAAACCTGCTAGAGCACAGCTCTGCAAATATAACAACTCTCTCATTCTGTAATGCTAAGCAAAACACCACCCACGTATTACAACTTCTAAGAACATAATTTTTCTATTTTTCAGGAAATTCCAAAATGCTATTCAAACAGATAGCCACAATTTTTTAAACTTATCCAATAGATGAAGTTTCAGGCAGAAAAATTTTGTTGGGTAAAAGTTATTTATTTAAATAATTCAAACATTTAATTCAAATTTTATGTTAAACTAATGTGGTGTCTATTTATGTACTGTTTCTTCAAATGCACATAAAAGTAACTATCAAGAGCAGTTCTAAAATGTTTTAAAAAGTTATTTCAGCACTAGAACAGTATTTCCTTTCTTTTTGCTGGGTGTAATCTTTTGAAAGCATTTCTCTCTCCAGTCTTTACAAATCTAAGGGAAGCAACATTGCTCATTAAAAAAGATTCAAATAAATTAGTTTAATTCATAATAATGAGAATCTAAGAAGGCAAGTCTTTCTTTTTTAATTTCAAGTCACAATGTAAGAGTAGAAATAAAATCAGTAGTTCTGATAACTCAGAATTTTCAGGGCAGGGTTTCCCAAAACAATCAGGATCAATTTACTTATACATCCCTTTAAATCAATGTTAGCTTTATGTCTGTTTTCAAAGGGAGCAGACCGAAGTCAAGAGAGAGTGCAAAGTAAATCCTGCCCCCTCAAACTTTCTGTCAGAATTCTTCAGATTCCTCTGGAGTTCAAGTGGAATTTTCCTCAGCAAACAGCATACCCAGTGCAAAGATCTTTTATGTCATCAGCACTGAAGAAATGAAAACATCAGCAAGTACATATTTGGAAATATAACTGCATTCACAGTCAAGACCAAAGGAGACAAACATCATTAAAAAATTGCTGCACCTGATTTACTCCATGTAAGATGATGTCCATCAGTGCACTTTGTTGTATGTGCCCAGCTTATTTTAGTATGCAAATTTTTAATGAACTAAGTTTTATTTTGTATCTATATGTGACATTTAAAACCCACATAATAGTATTTTCCTTTTGGGCAATAAGTTCCTCATCCCCTCAAGACATATTGCAAAGCAACACATTAACTGTTCTCTGCCATGATTACAAGCCCCTGCAGGCACTGGACCAATTCCAATTGCCCTGTCTCACACAAGGTGAGAAGAGCATTGGCAAAGCCTCCTTGTTCTCCCACAGTGTCCAAAAGAGCCAACCACTCCATTAATAAAATAGTTCTGCCTTGTAGACCTCCTCACATGAATTGACAGCTCTCCAATCTACAGCAGCCCCCAGTGAGATCCCTTGCAAGGGTCATCTGAGCAGGCAGTCTGCCAAGAGATGACACACTGAAATGGTGTCACTTTTAAACCCAGCTTTAATAATGATCTGGCATTCAGCTAGGTCCATCGGCCCTTCTTCCCACAGTTCCATTTAGGTAATCAAGTAGCTCATTATTATTTGGCATGTGTCGTGCATACTCATTGCTCCAGGCAGAATTCCTCCCAAAAAGGAGCAGGGCTGGTGGCTGGTGGCTGTTAGGGCTGCAAGAGCCAGCAGTGGGCCCAGCACTGGGCTAAGGATTTGAGGCACTCACATTGGCATTGGTCTTGCCAATAGTGCTCCCAGGATCATGTAGAAGGCCCAGGAGCCAGATACCCAGCTGAGAAACTGAGTTGGTATGAAGTTTGTATGTCATTCACACTGACTGAAGTGTGTCAATAGACAACCTTGAACTTCTCTGACCATTGTGGACTCTCCAACAGGACCTCAACACAAAACTGAGGCGTCATCTCTCTGGCACCTTGTAGGATCTTCTGTGAATTTGATTCCCATAAATGTCTTGCCTATGATTCTACATCTATGGCCTAAAACTTAATCAAAGGTAACCTTTGTAAATCTTGGCTCATATAATCAGAATATTTTTCCATTTTCCCTAAAACTTGTTCCCTCATGAAGGTTTCCAAAATCCACTGGGTACACAGACACCAGGGATAGGATGTACAAAAATGTGTCTAGATTACTGTGTCTGTTATGTTGGTTTGAGCACAGGACTGATATGATTTAGATCTGGTCACATTACCAGGTAAAACATATGCAGACTTTGCATGGTATTGCTTCCAAATTGAGCTTGAGTAAACAGACTGAAACCATGCCTCAAATCTTCTCATTTTCAATGCCCAGAAGTACAGAAGAAAGCTGAACAGCATCTAAACCATAATTTCTGTAGTTCCTTCAGACCACTGAGACCAAACATGAGCTTGCAGAATGTTCTTGTATCCCGAGGAACCTTAAAAAGACCAATTATATTCTTGACATATCTCTGGGTAAGATACTGAGATAAGGAAATTCACTTTAGTGCCGGCTTTAACGAATCTAGTAATAAGATTTCTAGTAACTTGTTTAATTTGTTTTGGTGGGTTTTTTTCATTCCTGTCTCTCCTAGAAGACTGGTTTATAATGGGAAGCAGCAATCTTTGAAATATGGGAAACACACATACTAGAAAACAAGCAGACCACCAGTGTAACTCACGTTCTTTAGCCCACAAACGAAATACCAAAGTATCTTTGAGGTGTTGTAGAATTGGGGCAGTGATGTAGAAATGTGAAGCCCCATATTTAATGCCTAGCTTCTCTGAGACCAAAGAGTAGCTACAAATGTGCTTTGCAGTGCTTGGCCCAGCCTTTAGGCAGAGATTGCTCTCCTCTGCTTGGTCTAATCAGTGACACACTTGTGTTTCCTCTTCCTTCTTTATGCTGAAGATCCCATGATAGATCTTTGTGTCAAAAGAGGAAACAACTGGCATGAGATGATCATGAAATTCCAATGTGTTACTGGTTTGATGTTTTTCTCCTGTATGCCAAAGGCAAGTGTGCCAAAGGAACACTTCTGAGCTGAATTAACAAAAGAGACAAATTTCAGTTATACTCTGCAGTTCAGCCTCTGAAGTCTAACCAGCAAAACATGAGTCAGTGTGAGATACTCCCACACTGCTTCAAACATGCACACATTGATATGAACACACTTCTTCAAAGTCTAAAGCAACAGAGCAGCTGGCAAAATCAAGAATTAACAGGCAAACTGCATTCCAAAAGAGCTCTTGCTCAACAGCCTCTCTTTAACAGTACCAAGAGCCACATGCCACACTGATAAAAGATACCTATTTCATTCTGTTGTTTTCTTACTTCTGTTTTGAATTCTTCAAGTTTTTATGCTTCAGTGTATTGGAGAACATTGTATAGACTGCAGTGCAAAAAATGACAGGTAAAAGCTGATAAAGGTGATAGAGTTTAAATAAGGTCTACCTGAGTCAGAAGAGCAGTCAAGTAATGGATCTCTTTATACAAATGAATCCAAAAGGCAGAAGTTTCAGTTTAGAGAATGTCTGATTCATCTATGCACCAATTCATATACCCAGATTGATGATGTCACCTCCCACCACCACAGAAGAAACACAGCAAGAGGCAGACCTCTGGTATCTGCAGAAATTCAGTCTTTTGACTTCTGGGAGTTACTCTGGGTTTACAATTAAACAAATGAAAGCAGAATCTAGTCCATGAAACCATAAACTCAGCTGCTATCAGGCAGTCTTAGAATTCACTATTAATATCAGTACTGAGAGCTATTCTGATTACAATTGCAAAAGAATATTTTATATCCACTTTTACTGTCTTATTCAAATACAGGAAATGAGTCAATCTCCAATGAAAAGAAATACCAATCAGAAGAATTGAAGAGTCATATTATTCAGCATCCAGCTTTGAAGTAAAGAAAAACTGATTCCTGCAAATAGTCTGCAAGTGGAACTGTTAGCGTATTGCTAAAGGTCATACCCACAGAGTCTCTCAATACAGTGGTTTCAGTTGTTCTCTTCAAAGCACACACAGTCATGTGGATACCCTACTTCACTAAATGCTAAATGAGTGCAAAAACTACTGAAAAAAAATTCTATCAAAGTGTTCCTTAAGTAATTTACCACGAAGAAATTTGGATGAAGGAAAGTGAGGCTGATACCTGCAATTTGAGTCCTTAAGTATTTTTGCCCAGTGCTAACTATGGTTCTCCTAAATTTTGGATTTTTGAGCACTAGTATGTTATGTATAGTTCCCACTTAAAGATGCATTTTCCGTAATAAACAGCTAGCCCAAATACACTTATTTCTCACTATAAACAAAGTGTTAAAAATAGAAACCAAATCACTTGTCCTTCCTTGGTGTCAAGGCTTGAGCTGGCTTTTCTTTTGGAGCTCAGGCTCTCTTTTCCTTTAAAGGAGTATTATAGACAGGGCTCAAAAAAAGAGGGATCAGCTAGTTCTACTTTTGTCTCTTATTTTTCATTGAAAGCACATGGCTTCTAATACTTTTAAGAAGTGTAGTTCTTCATATCTACATTATGTGCTATCTTTCATGAAGAGGGGAGTGAAGCCATGGAGGTAAAAACAGATTAAGGACAGGCTGTACAAGACTATCCAGGACTTTGGATACAGATGTGGGTGCTTGGTCTGCTACATGCTTATAGAGCCATCCACGGCAGTGTTTAAACTGCTGGAGATACTTTAATAGAACAGCCACAGAATTAAAAGGAAGGGATGCAGGAGCCAAGAAATGACAAAGAAAGTCCAAGGAATCATCAGGCAATAAACTTAGTGAGGTCCTACCTGAGGAGCCAGGAACTGTGAAGAGGAGCTCCTCCTCTGGGTTTGCATTCAGAAATTGCCACAGCACGGAAAAAAACAAGTTACCTTACCTGACCATTTGCCATTTTAGTTTCTTACAATGACTGCCATGGAGAAATCCCATGGACTCAAGTATCTTGCCTGTCCTCTGAAAGAGCAATGTTCTTGCTCACTGGACTTAGAAAGCCATGCTGCCATCTCCTCACCAGTCAGGAACAGGAAGGCTGCTCTGTGAGTGAGAGTGATTGTGCACCAGAGCCCGAGGTCTGGAGCAAGGCCAGGCACAAAACTGTGAGCTTCCCATTGGAAAGAGGGAACAAGACTTAAAGGGTAGTCTTTATAAGAAAGAATTTCGGTTATAGGTATTCCATAATGGATAGGAATATTATTTCTAACATATAACCTCATATAATCCAAAGCACTGTCATGGGGTACTTTGAGACACTACAGAAGTCCTTTGAAAAAGTGTGAATTACAAAGTTAGATGATTCCTCCTAAACATTAATGTTGCAGTTATAGTGGGCTGTGTCTGGGTCCCTTCTGTAGTTCTCACAAATATTTTACATTTAACAGGATGAAGACTTAAAAATAACTGACAAATCAAATGAATAGAAATCATCAACAATGCGTATTGAACAACCCCAGGCAAATTATAAAATCATTTAGTTTGTTAATTGTTTTCAAATGACATCTCAAACTCCAATTATTGAAGTCTGCTTTGTCTCAACAAACCCAGGTTACCAAGGTCACGTTAACTACAGAGCTCTTCTGGTGCCTGAAGTCATTGTATGGTGAATGAGACATATGTCTCCCTTCCTCATTTTTTTTTTCTTTCCATTTTCTTGTTCAGTCTTTGGGTATTTTTAACCTAATGGACAATAAAAGCTTTCCTAGTCCATGGGAAGAGCATGCCCAGACGAGCTTAGGGCAGTAGCAGCTCTTCAACAGAAATAGGATCGTGATTCACCAGGAGAGGAGAAAGGGACAGAGGGCACAGCACAGACCACAGCAGCGAGCTTGCACATCCTCCTCATCCTCTGGAGCCACAGGGCACACGAGGCTGTAGGGTGGAGATGGTGGGGAACCTGTGCTTCACCCCCCCAAAGCAGTGATACTGCACAAGGGCCGAGGCTCAAATACCTTTGTCTGGGGGCTGGGTGGGAACTTTGTAGTTCTGTCTCCAGAAACCTTAGGTTAGCCTACACAGAATCACTCAGGAAAGCTGAATTAACTGAAGACAGAAATTTAAAGAAAATGCATTAGGCTACATTAAAGCATTCTCTGCTCTATTCTGTTTTAGTAGTAAAGAAGTATTTTCTATTTGTTTTCTGTTAAACTTAGATTGTCCAATAAAATATAATCCTTCCTTAAAACCTTCCCTGCCTTCTTCACTTCAGCCCTAAGACTTTGTTTATTAGTAAATTAGCTCTGGTGTACCTGTATCAAGGCAATGACACAAAATTCACTTTATAACAAAACGGGAATATATCAGTACACTAAAAGACGAGGATTTTGAATTGTATATCTGTTTGGCTAAATTAAACCCTAGTTTGTCATAGAATTCAATAGCACATTGATTAGCTATTGCATGAAGCTGAACCCACAAACAGTCTGTGTTGCAGCTGAATTAAGACAAACGTGACCTGACAGGGTTGTGTCAGTGCTCTCTGTGTTCTGGAGGAGGGGGTTGCTTTCACACAGCAGCCCATCTTTCTGTGTGTGTGTGTGTGTGTGTGTGTGTGTGTGTGTGTGAGGGATCCTCAGTGCAGCATGTGTTCACCCACACAGCTGGAGGGGTTCAGATCTTTTGCAGCAAAAAACTGATGTGTTGCACACGTGGTCTCAGCACAGCCCAGATCCCTGAGTTTCCTACCTTTCATCTGTTTATGTCACTGCCCTATTATCAAAGCTTTTTTTGTTTGTTGATTATTAGTTTTTGTGGAGAGGTGAAGGAAATGGGCCTCCAGTTTATTAACATTTTTGAGTCTTTGTTTAAGCATGCCCTCTAAAGTTATGGCTTCTCTTTGAAGGTAAATGATACATTTTCCAATTTTAATTAACAGTTCATGAGTGGATAAGCTAAATAGCCATTTAGAACTATGGAAATGTAATTGCTCCACCATCTGGTCAGCTGTAATACTTTATGATGACTATATGAAGAAACAATACTATATTTTTACTACCACTGTAAACCACCATGATGCTTTCAGAACACAGTTATGCTGATTTGGATCTTGCCTTAAGGCCATCCTTGAATTAGATAACCAGCTTCCTGGATGTCATGGCTGATGGCCAGGTAAAGTATTATTTATACTTCACATATATTGAAGTTAATGCTTACAGATGCTTTGGTTAGTTTTGATCTTTGTTAAGTTAGCAGGAACACTGAATGAGCTATATGACATTTTAATTTTTTCACATGCAATTCTGATTTCTTCTACAGTTATGCAGAGTGAAGGCAAAGGAGTTACCATTCCAAGACCAATGTCATATTCCTTGTATTTACTCTGCTACTTCAAAGGGAAGAAAGAAAAATGTCATTACCATAACAATGCAGAATTCATGTATCACAACTATAATAGAACTCGATTAACTTGCTGGCTACTGAGTCTTGGCAATTTAAATGTAGCAACACAGTTTTGCTGTAAATGTCTGGTCACAGAGGCCACTTCTTAGATGCTATTGTGGAAAGAGTCTACAGCACTAGAAATGTATTTTTTATTTCTGAAAGGAAGAACAACAGTGAGATAAACAGGAAAATTAACTGCAAAACTGACTTTTTTATTTTAAGCTGATGACTGGAAAATATGTCAATCTTAATATTAAGAATACAAACCTCAGACACAGCTTTGGTAGATTTAAAACTTTGATGGGGTCTTAGATAAGGACAAATAGTGAAGGAGTGCCATATGCAGAAATTAATATGGCCAAAATTCTGTGAAAATCGATAGGGATTTTACCACTGACTTGAAGGATTCCAGACTTTATCCTATACTGGAAAGATCTTAACAATATTCAACAATTTGAACTCAGATTGTCATAGGGAAGTGCAGTGAAACACATTAACTAGAACTCTAAACACGGTAACAGAATCAACAGAGGTCTCATATCTGTGAACAAGCTTCTAATGAGATATGTATGTGAACTAGACAAGTTGTCAAATAATTCATTCACATAAAGAGTCAAGATATTACACTCTACAATGTCATTAAATTTTATGTAGTTAGAAGAAAAGAAAATATCCATCACTCAGTCTGGTGGAATGAACTCCCTTGTGAACTTTCATTCAAGGTTTGATTACCAGCACAGAGAGGATTTTGCTTGTGATCTGTGTGTGGACTCATGGAGGACTCATTCTCTTGCCCATTCAAGGACAGAATTAACACTTTCAGAACATTTAATTTTTTGTCAGCACCAACAGAAACATCAGATTTTAAAGTGTTACAGAAGTGCACCCTGCACCTCCCATGAAATGTGACACTGCGCAAACAACTGGAAGTGATGCAGAACAAGAGGCCCATGATTATCTAGGCTCCTAATGGCCATGTCTGTGTTAGCATTTGGGTTTGGAGGAGCTCTGAGGTTTTGAAGGCAGTCATGCCCACCTACTGTGTGTGTTGGTTCAGATGACAGGCTGGTTTTGGTGCACTGGCTGGATTCCTTCCCTTATCACACCCATGGCTACTCAGAGCTTCCTGACACGGTTGGGGTTTGGCTTTGTCTCTCCCCATTTCAGACTTTTTTCAGGATCTTTATCCTTTTGTGAGCAGTGCAGCCCTGTGCCACAGCTGGGATCAGTTCCAGGGCTGTGCACTAGAGGGCAATTACAGTCATATATTCGTGCTGCTTCATTACAATAATATCCTTGCAGTAATGCAGAATATGCTGATGCAGATATCCTCAATTACCTGCAGGATCCTGATGACTACAAATCATTCTCTGCAGGCTAGCAAATGGTACTTTTTAGCTGTCTCCATTGTATAAGATAGCTTTGCATTTTGGAAATTACCTGAATATCTTATTTTTATTCACCTAGGAGATGAGTCTCCCTAAATAATCCCATTTTCCACTGGTATCCATTTAGATATTACTTCTTTATCTCTCTTTTTTAACTTCAATTTAAGAATGCAACACCAGTGACTATATGTCTCTACAGCCAGATATTGGAAAACACTCAGAGTTAAAATCCTTGTTTTGTTACATGAGATTTGATTTAAGATTTTATACATTTTGGAGAGAAATATTCCCAGTTCTGCACTGAGTAAAGAGATACCTTCTGTAAGAGCCTGATTTAAAACCACTGCTCTCAGTGCATCTTGTTATTTAGTCCAATGAAAACAGAGGAAACTCCAAATGTTGTTTGTTGTTGCCAAGACATTAATCAATTTCTAGATTCTTCAAAAAGAAGGGATAGAGGGATTGTTTGTTTTGGTTGGGTGGTTTGTTTTATTCCTCCAGACAGCGACCACATACTGCCTAGAAGGAGTTTGCATGTCACCTGCTTTGTGGTGACTGTGACTCATTACTTCCCAGCACTGAGCCACAGCAGCTTGCAGGCAGGTGTGAGGGAAGCAGCTTTAATGTCTGTCAGGAGAACACCTGTCTGTGAGAGAGAAGCAAAAGGGGCTGACACAAAACTTGGTGAGACCTCAAGGAAAAGTCTGTCTGAGAACAATTCTTCATGTGAATTATTGGAGACTTAGGTAAATGGCAGCTGCTGGAGCTGAAGGAGGAGGCAGTTGCTAATGGCAGAAAAAGGGCAATAATACACTTTTCCAGGATTTGGTCAAGCAGAAGTCACATGAGCTTTCAGTGAGGCAGTGAGGACTGAAGGCAGATTAGATGAAATAAGAGGGAAGAAAGCAGTTTCTGCTCTGCTATGATTCAATTAAAGCACCATAACGTCTAAAACAACCAATATCTCTTCCAGAATCACAGGACCCATGTTTTCCTCCAAAAAAAAAAAAAAAAAAAAAGACAGCAGATTTACAACTGTGGCCATCACAGACTGCACTGGAGTTAGAACTAGAACAGAAACAACAGCTGGCCAAAATCCTTATCTCACATACCTCTTCTCACCTGCAAATGCAATCTAGGCTGCTCCTTACTTAAGGCCCAGCCTGCTTGCTGAGCTTCTCCTACCAGAAACTCACCAAGCCTGGAGATTCACTCCATGGTCCTGGAGACCACAGCATCACCTTAGTGACTTGAGCTGATCCTTTTTACAGTGCAATATTTACTTGGTACTGCTAAGAGAAGTCTCAGGACTGTATTTTGCTCTAGCTTTGAACAACCCCACAGCTCAGAGCTCGCCTCTAAAGAGCCCCCCCTAAGTAGCCCACTCCTCTGTTCAGAGCAGGTCAAAGAAACCACTCCTGCTGCTGTCTTTTCAAGGAAGTGTGCAACTTGCTGCCTCTAGTCACTTAAGAAGCCACTGTTTCTGTTGGTACTGTTCTGTCTGAGCTGAAAATCATCCATCTTTTCCCTTTATACTTAGAGAAGGGGGAAAAAAATAGTCTGTATAAAATTTCCAGCCTGCTATTTATACTGTTGCATGTCAACCACTTCTCAGATTCAGGGTTGAGTTGCTTGCCAGCTTTCCTAGCACTACTTAAGGCTATTGTTTTGTCTTTTCTCCAGAAAACAATTTTATTTATGGGCACATTAGTGGCAAGAGGCTCAATGGAAAGAAATGTGGGGGCCTTGAACAAGGAAGAGATGATGATGGGTGAGCAGAACAGCACAAGGAAAAAAATGTAAGAGTGACATAAACTTACAAAAAACCAAACAACCAAACACTGGAAATGCAATGCAATATTCAACCAAATATCAATGGATGAACACAGACTTACACTGTGTTCCAGATGCCTGCCAGATCCCTGCCAGCTGCAGTTTGGAGAGTTTTCCTTGCATTTTGTCCTAATAATGGAAATGGCATGGGACAGTACAAAAGAAGAAAATCCTCCCTGGGTCATTATGCTTCTGTGGTGGACAGAGAAGAGATGGGGAGAAGTAAGTAAGTAAGTAGAGTGGGGAGAAGAAAGACCTTTGCTGTTCTCCAAACAGCTCGGTGCAGACAGCTCTCTTTATGAAAGTGTACTAGTGCACAAAAATAACTTGTGGTGAAGTGGACTACATTAATTCCTAAAGATTATTAGAGTAATATTAATTATGGATGGGAAAGTCAAACATGATAAGCCCAAAAATGCAACTCAGATCAGAATATGGCTACTATAGGGAAAGAATAAACACAAGAAGCAGGAAGGAAAAATTCAAGTGAAAGAATAAACATACTGTGTAAACATTACCATTTGTTTCACTAACACACCTATCAACCTTCCATTTCTAACTTAAACCAAATGTTTCTTTTTGAGTTCACAAAAGTTCTCAGTTATGATTTCTAAATACCAGGGAGAGAAATATTAAAAATAAATGAGATGTTTGAACCGCACAAGAGTCCATAGCAATTTAAAGATTACATTCTGTTAGAAAACCCCACTTTGTTAAAAATGCTCAGTTAAAATTAAGCATGATGAAGAACCATGTTTTGAAAACTTCTTCTTTACAATATATTAAAGAGAAAGCAAACATTTTCCTGATTTTGAAGCAACAGGAAGACCAAAGTAAGGATTTTGCCCAGTATGTTTTCCCAGATGAAGTGGAACCTATCTATCAAAATGCTGTCTATTCTCAAGAATAAGAAAAGGAAGAAAGAACAAAGAAAAGCAAACAAAGTTAAAAACAATATCTGTATGGTACCCAAACTAAATTATTACTTTACCTTAGGTTTCACCTAGGATAATGATGTAGAAGCTGGGAACAAAAGCAGCTTGAATTATGAGGAAAGCATCTAGAAATATTTAGAATATCATTTTCTATCTTAGCTGGTAGAAGAATTACAAAGACCTAATGTGTTCAAGGAAGGTACACCAGACAACTTTCTTCCCAGACTACTGAAAGAACTGACATGAATTTTTAGCCCTATAGAAAAGAGTTAAAATAAAAATCTATCAAGTCAGAGAGGGATTGTGTGACTGAAAAAGAGTAAGCATAACACCTGCATCTAAAACAGAAGAAAAGACCTGGGCTAGAACAGACCAGTTCTAGCCTGACCCCAGTAGCATGAAAATGTTTCTAGTGTATAAATTATATATATATGCCCCACCCCATTCTTTTTCTCATTTTATTTCCCACCTTTTTTTTTTTTTTTACTATGGAGAATCCCCTTGGGTTGTGTACACGTGTAAGAAATGAAAGTGCTTGTTACCTGAGTAAATAAGCAACTTGGGTCCAGAAGATAGGCTTCTATAGTAAATGTCCTCTTTACACCCTCCTGGAGATAATCCTTCTGCATTCCTTATTTCTGTCTTTGCCAAGCTCTGACCTCGCTGCCCATATTGATGTCTTCCATCCAGGACCTCCCTTCCCTCCTCTTTGGCTTACAAAAGCCATTGATACTGTGTTTTCACATGTATTAACTGATTTCACATGTATTAACTAATTTCACATATTACTTATGGCATTGCGTTGGGCACCACTGTTGAAGGACAACATTTTAAAAAGTTGGGAGATGTCTGACATATTGGTCATATCCATGAAAAAACACTAATTAGATCTAAGATATTTAAAAACACAACTTTATTAAAAGTTGGCCATGCCTTCTATTTTTACTAATTTCCTTCTATACAGAATAAGTGGATAAAGCAAAAATGCTTCAGCATTATTCAAAAACCTTTTGGGCTGGATGCACGTTACTGACAGAATTCCTCCAGAAATACCCATTCAAGTATTACATGTAATTTTTCCTTTAATGATGTGTGAAATCCAAAGTATCAGTCATGCTCTGCAGAGCTAATGAAGTTAATTTTTGGCACATATGACACAAGGGACCAGAACAGCCCACTGCCTCCCCCTCCCTTCTTCACTGTCAGGGAGTGGTTCCACCTCAAGAGCACATGCATTACATACAGAGTTAGCCCCTGACACTCAGCATCAGGTTGGCAGCAGCCACCTCTGTTGGCTCCTGATTTATCTTTTGCTTTCTCAGGGATTAGCAAGGGGACTATAAGTCTGGTTTGCTCCTTCTGCATGCCTTCAATTCTTTTATTTATGAGAACTCTCCTATTTTTCTGATTTGATGTATCAGCACATATCGTCATGTTCTCTTTAAATTTTTTTACCACCCAATGCATCTTGGGGACTTCTCTGAGCCCCCCATCTCCTGAGCAGGCACCTGCCTCCAGCTTTACAGTTCTCTTAAAAACTTCGAATTTTAAATGAAATATGATGATGATTTTTAAATATAAATGAGCCTAAACATACACCAGCCTGTTCAAGTTCCCTCAGAGGCAACGCATAGACATATGGAGGCTTTGCTGTCCAATTTCTAGTGGAAAGAAGTCTCATTTCCCTATGGTGGATCTTCTTTCTGTGCCTCCCCTCAGGGGTGCCTGAAGATATTTAATGGCTTGGAGAGTCTGAAGATGAGCAAGGAGGCATGATCTTCCATGAAGAGTAGAAAACTTAAAGAAGGAAAGAAGAAAACCCCCAGATCCCCTAGTGTTTAGCACTCAATATGCACGCAGGAGAAAGGTGCAGAAACAACAGTACAGGTGTAAGAGAAGTGGACAGACCCAAGGTCAACAGGATGTCAAGGCAAGCACAGCAGCTTGCTGTACAACTCTGATATTGTTCCCAGCTTCGTTCCAGCATCCTCTGGATTAATATGTCCTCTATCCCCAGTCTCCAGGCTTGGTAGGGCTGACCTGAATTTGTCCTCAACACAATCTCTATACTCTAAATCTCTGCAGTTTTCCCCTTTCTATCTTACTCCTAAAGTTTCTGCTAAGATTTACTGCTATCACCCAGACTTATTCTAATCTCTCCAACACCCCACTCAATCTAAATGGCATCCAGCAAACAATCTAACCTAATTTTCCTCTGTCCTTCTTTGTAGCACTTATATCTACAGCCCCAAGATGAGTATGATAGGCTCTAATGCTTTTATGTTGAGATATAAGCTCATTACTTGTCTGGGAACTTTATTTCCAAAAAGCCTGAGCTCAACTGCACCGAAGGCCTTTTTGGTGGTGATGGTAGGTTTTATATGACTGCACAAAAGAGATGGGCAGCACGTGTATCTGAATAAAATGCAGTCATCTGAGAGGGCAAGAAGCAAAGTGTTTGGTACATGTACAAAACAAGAAGTATATGGGGTTAAGGATCTCTATGGAGCTATCNGGTGGTGATGGTAGGTTTTATATGACTGCACAAAAGAGATGGGCAGCACGTGTATCTGAATAAAATGCAGTCATCTGAGAGGGGAAGAAGCAAAGTGTTTGGTACATGTACAAAACAAGTATATGGGGTTAAGGATCTCTATGGAGTTATCTCTAGCTGAATGCAGAGTTCTGATATGAAGTCAGTGCTTGGAATCTGGTGGGCAAGTGGGAGAGCAGAATTTAGTGGGAGAGTGGCAGAGTTAGCACAAGTTAGCAGCCAAAAATATCTTGTACTGCTAAGATAAGGAGATGATGCCAGCGTGTGATGACCACTGCACACAAAGCCCTGCTCCGCTTTGCTGTTAGCTTGCATCCTAACCTCAGTTTGCAGAGCTGTGCATGGCCCATGCCTGGCATGCAGCCATCTCTCTGGCTTATGTGGTGGAGGACCAGTAACAAACACCGATGGCTGTGCCAAGTAAAGATTTGCAGCTTGTAGGAGAACCCCTGGCCTTTGTTTTTGAAATGGCTGAAGGCTCCTTTATACAAATTCAAAGGGCTTCAGCCAAGGGCAAGGGTTTGCGTAAGCATTTTTTACATAGTGATTTTAATTATGCAATAAAATAACTAATAATTCCACATGATAACTTATCTGAAGTTGGCTGCAAGATTTCCCCAGGAGCCATCAAGGGCATGAAAAGAGGCATGACGGCATATAGAGGCAGTTTTGGCTATAGCAGTGGGTACTATGGAAAGGACTGGCCAAATGACTCAACTCTACAGTGCCATTATCAGATAAACTACCTAGAAACACTCAGGGCTTTGTGCTCACTGCTGTTTTCAAATGCTGTTAAAATGCCTCCTGGCTATCCCCAAATACCTCCCCATTTTAAAACAGCAGCTTCTCTAATCCATCCCCATCCCTAAAACACAAACTGTTCTCAATGGTAGAAATCACAGACTCATTTGTCAGCAACAGCAGCCAAAATTTTCTACATCCCTTTCCTATAAAGAAAATACCAGAACTTCTGCCATGCAATTGAGAGCTTATAATAGGAGGCTATTAGCAGAACTCTAAATTTGGAGTATTTCGGAGAAGTATATTGTTATGTCTGTCACTTGATTTGTGGCACATGTACAGTTGCAGTTCAAGTTTTCCTCAAATTGGAAGAGAGTTTTGAACAAAGTGCCATGATAAATTTTAGAGTGATCACTAATATGCAGAAGGGGTTGGTTTAAAAACAAGACATGACTTCTAATCAATGCTTGACATCTGTCCGGTTTCCTAAAATTGAAGTGAAAGGTGAGGCTGGCTATTCATAACACAATCCAGTCTTATTTATTTGCATCCATGCATTTGAAAATCCAAGTTTACATTTTTAAAGCTAAATAAAGTTGCCTTGTGACACCCATATTGTATCTCTTACATATTTCACTTCAAAACCTCATTTCTCCTAAAGCCTCTTCAGTGTGCTTGAAGTAGCACAGCAAAAGAAAAGGAATTTTCAGTTTAACTAGAGCACTGACATTCTGTTACACAATTCGATCTTGTCTATTTACCAGCTCTTAAAAAACAGAAGACACTAAACAAAACAAAACAAAAAAATAATGCTGAATGCATCCAGCCAGCAGTGCCATAGGTGTCTGAATGCATCTGTAGCTTCCCTCTCACTCATCAGTGTAATTGTTGTCATCTTATTCCATTTTTTGATTAGGCTGGTCCGCCAAGCTCCCAGCTTTTCCTGGCCAAACGTTCTTCTGCTGGTTGTCATGGTGACTGCATTGTTAGCGGGGAGAAAGGCTCTGTTGTCTGCCATTGTTCTGTTGTGCTTTAGGTAATGCACGAGGCATCACAAGTGAAGTGGATGGACCTTTTTTGCTCGGCATCATTGCCGAGTATTGAAAATCTCACATAAAAAAGGAGCAAATAGGCCCTGACCAAAGAAATAACCAACTTCTTTTTCTTGCTTTTTTTTTTTTTTTTAAAGAAAGCACGCATTATTATAAAGAGGTAAAACAGCACTGGCGGTTAACTGAATAATCGAAGAAAATACTATAGAAATCATATTTATTAGAAGAACAATTGCTGTGATTTGGATGTTACTACACAAGAGTAACCATTTGGCAATTTGGCTTGAATATAGTATTTAAATATTCATTTCTCCAGCTTGCAATGTCACTTAACCTCAGATTCCATTTAGCTTAAAACACTACACTCTAGGAGTTGAATACAGTAATTTTTTAAAAAAAATTAATCCATAAATAGTTACTTTTTAAGTAAACTACTGCAGTTTATCACATTTTACACCATTGTCAGAGTATGTAATCACTTCTTTTCTTTTTGTCCCCCTGAAAATGAGGGTTTACTCAAATTTTAATTAAACCGTCTCACAAAAATATTAAAATAACAGGCACTATTCACAGGTTTGACTTTGACACTCAGAAATTTCTTTAAGAGAGAAAAATTACACCAAAATCCTGGAGAAAGTTCTTCAAATAGCCTTATTTAAATGAATTGCCAGACAAGATCTTGCCTTTATATTGTGATTAATTAACACCTTTTCCAACAGCAATGACACATTAAATATTGAAAAACCTAATGCAATTCCCAACTGCCTTAAAACAATCAATTGTATATGGTTTAGGAGTCTGATTTCTAGCCTCTGTTCAAATTCATCTGCTGATCCCATTAAGGGAAATCAGCAGGGTACCAGCATTTCTCTCCCATCGTTCCAGGAAAGAAAACACCTTCCAGCAGAACTTGTCACTGGATGTCACCAAAGTTCCATGAATTTGCAGGAAAAGCAGCACTATTTTATCAGAAACACTCAAGAGTCTTAAAGAAGGCAAGTGAAAATAAGTATGACAGGCAACCCAGCTTACTTGCAAAGTTGGCAAGGCCAGAACCTACACTCAAGCAGCTGTGGATGTGCCCACAGTCTCTAGTGGAGCCACTGATGTTCACATGTTGTGGCTTTAAGTTGCCCAAGATTTCACACGCCTGGAGCGAGAAGAGATTTACAGCTGCTGGCATAAGCAGCTGAAAAAGTGTCCAGAGTGGCTTAATTTGGGTTGTAACACATATCGACATACATTTTCCCTCTTTAAGTCTGTAAAGTGAGAATGACATTTTTTCTTTTCTTCCCTATTTAGTGAGGTTTTTTTTCCTGACAGTTTTTTGAGACCAGCAAACTGGAGCTATTCCATACCCCATGTGTCTCCTGTACTGGGGGACTGCTGGTGGAATGCACAGCACCTGAAAGAAGTTTTTGCCTCTCAGGTGCTCAGCTCATTTATGTGTCAGATTGGGAATCTAAAAAGAAATGGTAGGAGATGCAGATTTCTCGGCAGGGGAATCAATACAAACATATCATCTAAGGACTAGCTCTTTGACTAATGCCAAAATAATTGAGGCAAAGATGAAAAAAATATATTTGCCATGAATATGAAACTTTTTAATAACTATTAAGTGTCCCAGGAAAATGGTGTGTCCTTTAGGAAAAAAAAGGTTGCATATGTCATATCATGAAGCTTGTCTACTTTTAAACCTCAAGACTGGGGATTCCCGAATAACAAAATCCTTTGGGCATCTATGCCACAATGACTTCCCATGAGTACTACCTCCCCAGATCCCCTGTCATTTCTAGTTTTCTAAGAAGTTACTTTTTAAAGCTAGAGAAATTGGCAGCCTTCATACAAGCTGCCAAGGAACATTGAAGTATTTTCTTACTTTGTATCGCTGCGTTTGCTGTGGACTCCAGCTGGCCCCAGTGCTTGCTGGACACAGCAGCACTCCTGACGTTCTTACTCCTCTGCTCTGGGGTGCTCTGGACATGTGCCCAGGACAGTGCACACAAACACCTCTGAGAATGGCTAGGAAATCAGGATTTATCATGCTCAGATACATGCACACAGATTATTTACTTGCACAGCAGAAGCAGGTCTGCACACAGCCTCACATCAGCTAATGCTAGCTTCATCTGTGGCAGAGGTATAATTCCTGCTAAATTCCTAATTTTCTTTTAATTCTATGAAATTACTATATAGCCCAGTTCATTGTACCCTTATTAAATTCAGGAGAGCTTTTCCATAAGGGATAGCTTCAGAAACACTAATATAGGACAATTGCTGTTTTTTGGAGAGCTCTATTGCAAGTGTATTGCCTTCTCAGCTGGAAAGGATGATTACTGATGTCTGAAAAAGGTACTTACAACTTAGTACACAGTAAACACGTATTCTGTTTTTCTTTTGCTCTGTTAAACAATATAATACATAGCAAAAAAACTACAGAAAAAGCAATCAAAACAGACACACTTTAAGAAGAATCCCAAAGCTTCTTAATTTGTACTTCATTCTTTTTGTCAGCATTTCCACCTGCATTCATCACTGAATATTCATTCCTGCTTCTGTCTTTGGGATGAGTGTGGCAGCAGCCCAGCAGAGTCACACAGGTATTTTCATGAAATGGGTGACAAGACAATCACGCCCCCATTACTGCTGCATCGCAGGAGGGTTCCCAGCCCCTCTCTGCTTTGGGAGAGCTGAGCTCCCCACCAACCCCCTTTGCCCTGCCTGATGCGCTGAGAGCTCCCCCTCCTGTTACAGCCAATCTTAACTGCAGCCGACAGATTAATATTATTACCTCATTTTAATTAATTCCTCTCCTCAATTCAAAAAAGCACATCTGGTGCTTTTCAGAGCCAGACAAAGCTTCTTTCCTCCCATCCTCTCCTGAACATCAATTAATAACTTGGCAACAAAAAGAAAAGAAGGGTTTGTTCTCTGTACCTAACAGTCACAAGTGACAGAGAGAAAGGAAAGGGACTTGCTGCAGACAGAGGTCAAGGGAAATGACAGAACTGCCAAATCTTCTGTGTTTCTGCAACTCAGCAGAGCTTATTAGTGACACAGCTACTGTGGCTGTGCAATTTCCAGACCAGGAATTGTCTCACATCTCTTCAACTTGAAGTGCACGAAAAATGATGTGTAACTCGTCTCACCCATTCAGGCAGGTGGTTAACCATTGGCTCCCACGCAACTGCTCAAGCCGAAAAGGTGATTTCAGACCTCACTGAAAACATTTCAGCTCTCAAATCCACAGTTCAATTTATAAATAGAAGTGATTCCCCTTCCAGAATTTCTCAAATCTCTAAAATCTAATACAAGTAGAAGACACACAACATCCTGAGGCCCTAGTCCTACATGGCTCTGTGCCTTGCAAACACAACATAGTGACAAATGGCACAGCAGACTGTGAGGACGAAAACCAATTCTCAGCTCTCCAGAGTAGGTAGGGCTCTCTTTGAGTGGGGAGATGAAAATAAGAAATGTTACTATTTAAAAAAAACACAAACAGCAAAAAACACAACCAAAAAACCAAAGAAAACAAACAAAAAAATAAAAAAGGAGGGAGTTTGGCATAAAAAAGGGCAGAAGTTATGACCATTTGTGCAACATTAAGAGATGCAGGACTAAACTCTGACTCTGAGTATGTCCTCACTGGCCTATAGTCTCCCACAAGACCAGATCTGCAAACAGGGAGACTTCAAGCCCAGAGCTGAGCCCAGGATGAACCCATCTGGCTGGCAGGGTGGGCTGACCAGCATGGGCCACCATGCATTGTGTGGGTAACCACTGGTGCTGTGCAGGTAAGAGGTCTGGTGGCCATCAAAGTCTGCTCACCTCAAAGTCACCCTTGCACACACATTCAAACATGGCTCAACATTTGCCACTGAATTTTGTGACTGTTTCCTGGTTTCCAGCCTGACCTCAAGAAACCACTGATGCCAGAAAGTGCACATGAAACTTTCCAGGATGATAAATATCCATGATAAATAAGGAGAAATGTCACTGAGTCAAAATCAAATGTGAGGCAGAAATTAAAGTAATAATTTATTAGTTTTTCAAAAGGGAACTGGTGTCATACTGTTCTGTTGTTGTCTACATGCAACTCCAGAACCTCAGTTTTTCAATTCTCATTGCAGAGACAGGCTTTGAAGTTGCTGTCCAAACTGGTTTCCTTCTTTTAAACTCAGCATTATCGCTCAATTACTCAGTAATTGAGGTTTGTGACTTGTTTGGGAGCTTGGCTTTCCCTTGGAATTTTGTTTTGTTGATGCCTTTATCCCATCTTTGTAGCAGCTACTTTCTTCTTTTCTTCCTCCTTTTTTTTTTATCTCCTTTTTTCCCTCCCTCAAAGACATTTAGTGTGGATCACTCTCATGTGATTTCAGTTCTTTCTGGGAACTTGACTTTTAATGCCCAAATACCTTGGGGCTACTATTTAATGTGCTAGTGCATTAAGTTATATTTTTTTTAAATTAAAATGAGATAAAAACTGTGTTTATGCATAGCTTATATCAATCACAAACACGTACTTTGTATCAGATGAAATGTCTTCTCACAGGCTGGAATTTATTAGCTGTGAGGTGAATGTCACTGCAACTAAAAAAATCCAGAAAAATAAAGAGGGGAGAAAATAGCTAGCTGCTTATAAACACAGATTTTAAAAATGCAAAATTTAATTAAACTGTACCAAAGCGTAAGATTCAGTATATTAGCAGTATGCCCACTCTTAAAACATGCTTTAAAATTTCTATTTTATTTTTATTATAGAACTGACTGTCACACAAGACAGTGTGGGAAGGAGCTGTGTTAACTAATCTGCTGTAATCCTTTCAAGTCTCTGAAAGAACAACAAGCGCTTGATAAACAGGGTCAGGCTGGGGCAGGATTTTGATAGGAAACATCTAAGGAATGTCTAGGTGCTTCAGGAAGGGGATGCTGGTGATTTAGCAAGATGACTAAATCAGCAAGCTTTCTCCCCCTCCAATTTGTAAGGAGTAAAGAGAACAGACCATGTGCTGCAGACAGAGCAGCCTTTCAGGGGAGACAGGGGTAATACAAGAAATCCCATTTGAGGTATTATTTTATCAGGCAGTGGTTTTAACAGACACCAGTTCAGGTAAGTACATTTTGCCTTGTTGACTGATGGATAAACTATTCCCCACATCCAGTCCTAAAATTTCCAGGGTGTTGTCAGGTGCTGTTAAGCCATGCCATAAACCATGCTGTTCACCCATTGTCTCCAGCCACTTCTCTCTCACACACTTTGTACATGTTAAAAATGTGTTCCTGCAAAGTGCTTATAAATTGCAGGAATGCCAGCTGCGCCCATTACAGCTATCACCCATAGCAGTTCTAGTGTTGGTTTTAACAGCTGATTATATGTATAATCACTGAAAAACAGATGATATGAAATACCAGTAAATATTTTTAATTAACTCCCCACAAAGTTCTCATCTGAACCAGAAAAATAAATAAGGTAGAATTATTTTAGAAGCACATACCTTGCACTTCTAAAATATTATACAGGCTGTGCTGGCAAAAACAACTGCTCTCCAAGAAAATACTTGATTGAAAAGTCAGTATCTGTGACTTACTGAAAGAAATGCAGCAGTTTCAATGAAAAGAGTAAAAACCTCTCAGACCTCATTTTATGCTTTTTTGTTTCCACTGAGCATATTTTAAGACTAATCAGCCTTATAAAAGGTACCACTGTTAATCTACTGTTTGTCTTCATCTTCATTGCAGCTGCTTAGTAGATAGAGAGCAAACAAAACCAGAATAAAGGTCATTCCATTTAAATCCTTCAGAGTGGAAGACAAGGACTAAATTATTACTGAGAATTACATGAAGGAAAGCCCAGAATAAGATACATATTGTTTAGTATTTGCCAGACCCATAGTGGTACTGCATTTACATATTTGTAAAGGGATTACATTAACATTTTATGAGATTAACTGGGATAGCATGGGGAGATTTTCTGATATAATGTCCACACAAATTAAAAGTACAGACTGTATGTGGCATATATGGATAGTAACCCAAACTTTCCACCTACCAATCAGTTGTAATGCACAAAATAGAATTACATTTTTTCACATTAAAAATGCAAATGACTTTATCTCATCATGCAGAACAGGTCTCTATCACACAGGATCATTAAGGTAAAAACCTTAATGGATCATTTTGTTTTCTTTCACAAGACATCTTAAACTGGTACTTTCACAGAAGGAGCAAGAGCACAAAAGATTACTTTTATGCTAATAACAGGAAATCATTTCACAGTAGTCAAATATGACTAGAAAACCCACAAGCTTTTTCTTCAAATTAGGAAATATTCCCTGGAAGCTACTCTATAAATAATACATAGTAGGTTTAGTGCAATCTTTAGTATGAGAACATGCTTTCTTTAGAGCAAACAGTATCGCCACTTCAAGAAGGAAATGCTGTGTGAAGAGAGGATCTTACAGCTCTCTCCTACTTTAAAATCAAGTACATAGGCTCCAGAATATCACCAGCCCCCAGGAGCCTGATGGCCACAAGGTGTGAGTCAGCTCTACCGCTCCGACCTCTCAAGTGGCGAGAGGAATGTCCCGGTTTGGTTCCCTGTGCTGCCTCACGCTTCCCGCACTCAGCCTCTGGGAGGCTCACTCAACACCGAGGCTAGGCAGAAATCAAATATTAGCAGTAGGAATCCACAAAGGAAAAAAAGAGAAGGAGAGTATTTTAGGAGCTTGAAAACCACCCCTGCCCACGTGCTGCAGGCAGGAGGTGAGCTGCTCACAGTGCTGTGATCTGTCCTGGGCACAGGCTCCAGGGAGAGGGATAACCCCTCACACCAAGTTTTGCATCCTTTTTTCAAGCAACAATTTTCACATGAGGTAAGTCTCAAACACCAAATCTCTGCAGATTTACAGACAGCCTCAAAAAAATCCTCTTTTCCCCTATCCCTTTCTCCCTCTCTCCTTTCTCCTCACTATTCATGAGGGGATTTTTGTTTATTCTATTTCATTTGGTCTCCCAAAACTCCTTCACCCTTTCAAGGTGAGTAGGGAGTGAGGATCCTTTAAGCAGAGCCATGCATTGGCTGTGTCTGGCTTCTGTGACAGGTGACAGGAGCCGATGCAGGGGGGCCCAGAGCAGGGACATGAATCTCCAGGTGACCAAGCCATTAGGACTCACTGTGTTCACAGGTCACACAATTCCTTCAGCTTGTTAGGAACCAGCAAACCTTTGTGAGGGAGTTTTGCTCCAGTCTCCCAGATATCTTAGCAACACACTGAGTCAATTGGACCATGCTCTTTTAGTCATCCCTTCTTCTGACAGTTCACCTGCACATGTTTAATTTTACATGGTTCTCCTGGGCTTCTATATCAGTAACCGGATGAATTACAAAAGTAAATTAAAATCTGATGGGTCATAAATCTTTCAAGTGTCAATTGCCAGCAACAGTGGAATTTCTAGGAATATCCACAAACAGAAGATTCAGGGTGAGGCAAGACTAAGGTATTTTTTCTCCCTTTTTAATGGAGTAAAAAATTAAAAACACCGCTTCGTGTTCCACTCTTCTCTGTAGAGTATGCCTGTTTGCATTGCGAAACGTAACCTGTTCTGCATTCCCCATACAAAACACTCTTTTTTATCCATTTAGGACATGTATAGCCTTAGTGTCATAGTGCTAAGGACTTTCATTTAGGAAATAATGGCTATATACAGTCAACTATTGGGTACAATAATACTGAAGGTAACAGTCATTACTAGAGACACTGAAGAAACACATAAAAATTCTAAAACTGTCAGAGGTGACATCTACAAATTATGTTACTTGCATTCTTACATCTCTGAAATGTCAACACAGAAATGTTACAAGGATGACAAGGATGACAGGGCTATATAAGACAATAGCTAAAACACTTAATATAAGGAAAACATTTTTCTTTATGTGCATGTACAAAAGGGAAATAAAAGGATTCTTAGTCACACGATGACATGCTGAAATCAGTCTGAATTTACCTTAGTGGAAAAAAAAAACTAATCCCCTAAACACATATTATTTTTTTAGAATACTGCAAATCTAACTAGAGCTCAGGTTTTAACACCCTTTGTGTCTGGAAACACATGAAAATATGTGTCTGTATTTTCTTGTATGCACATAAGGTCAGAAAGCCTTTCCCCTTATTCCCTGTCCTTTCTGTGAAATGCTGCTACTATTTTGTTTATTATCATCATCTGAAATCATGACATTTATGTGTCATTGCAAGCGCTAAAACACTAAGCAGACACATAAGTCTGTGAAGAACAGAAAGTCCTAGGAGGCACAAATGGAGAATGGCACTGTCGTTTCTAGCCCTCATTAGTTGAAAAGCAATTGTCAAGAAACAAGTCACCAACAGACATATGTCATCTAATGCATCAACATGCATTCCCATAAGCATTACACCTGCCAGTGCTGCTGGCAACTGCCAAGTCCTATAAGCTCAAACATGATGATGTTAGAATAACACCCTCTATGGATGGATATTAGATGATGTTTGACTAAGTCTATAGCATACAGCATTAACAGCAAACTTGGAAAACATATGTAACACCACACAAGAGCTGTTTGATGACATTTTCAAAAAAATACATTATATGGCAACACATTATAAATTGCTTGATGTATTTGTGAGACACTTTAATGTTTTATCAAAGGTGACCTAGCAGTTGGGATAAAAAAAAGAAAGGAAGGAAAGGATGGTATTCAGCTTACAAATATAATTAAGGAACTAAAAAGTTATTTATTTGCAAATGTTAGTCTCTTGAAAGGAAGTTTCATAGAGGTTGAATTAAATAATTTATCTAACAAAGAAGACATTATATTTGTAACATGTAAATATTGACTGACCTAGCTAATGAGTGGCTGTATATAAACAGACTCCTTTTTTTATTTCAACTGGAGTCTAGAGCAGACAGCTTTGTATATTTTACAGTCTCTTGTACCTGAGCCAACAATTGATAGTGGAGGAGATCAAAGCCTTGATACAGAGATGCCAAGCAATTTGTGTATAAATGTGCTCCTTAAAAAATGATAAGAGCACAAAAGAACTTTTAAGATACTTTTGTCATGGTTTAAATGGTAAATAACTAATTACTGATGAGTTGTGTACCAAGAGGACAGAAGTTCAAAAAACACTTTCTGTTTTTCCCTCAGATCTGTAAATAAGAAGATATTCTACACTAAAAACAGCCATGACTATTTCTGTTCTAAAAAGGAATATTTATGTTGACTAAAAGAAATATCCTTTCTTTCCCTAATTATTCCTTTAGAGTTTATCCAACAGGTGAGGACATACTTTTTTCTGTATAATTTAACTGAGGTATTTAAGGAGACAGCAAGGAAAAAAAATGCCTTTAGTGTCCATAAGATGCTCACTAAAAATGCCTGCTCAATTAAAGCAATTTTTAACACATTAAAGTATGTACTGGCACATAGACTGCAAACATTCAGTTCGACACTCAAGCCTCTTCATGGTTTCTATTAAGTTATGCTTAATAGCATTTATTAGTTAGCAAATTTAAGAGCAGGATGACCATGTTAAGCTTCCATAAATCGTTGTGTAAAGACAAGTCAGTTAAAAGTATAAAAGCACTAAGATATAGTTACCAATCAGCTTGCTGAGTTGCATAGAATGTACTACAATGTACTACAGTTGTACTACAATACCTTCAATAATTTGAAAAACACCATGTATTATGCTTTGATTTCTATATATTGTTTGAAGGGTTAAACTGTGAGCACAAGTATTTTCTACTTATATAACTAAGTACTTGGCTTCTTCACTTTTTATTATGCAATAGAAGATAACAAGTCAGAAGTACAAATGTAACACTTAACTATGGCTCTTAGAAATGAACATTATAACCCTATCTCTTGAGTTACTGTATCAACAAAATTGGCTAGAACAAAAGGGAAAGGTGAATAATATCTGAACAACAGACACTTATTTACTGCTGCATAGTACTAGGAGACATACAGGCTGGAGAGGAACTGAGAGAGAAAGGCACCTCTTCATGCAGATGTGTTTTAAAAAGAAAAACAAGAGAACACTCTGCATGTGAGTGCAGTGTGTGTGCATGCGCGTCCACATGCGTGTTTGTGTATGTCTGCAGAGCAACAAGAAGGGAGTGTTGCAGTGAGTGGAAATACACCCACTCCAGCTTTAAACCAGCCAGCTCCAGCAACAAAAGCACTGTGAGTATGCAGTCCAGGAACCAGATTACATCCCAGCCACCGTGATCTGAGCGGCAACCTCTGCAACATTCTGTGTCTGAGTTCCTGCTGCCTCTGCACTTCTGCCTCCAGCACAGACCCATCTTCTGAAGCAGCAGTTTCCCAAGCATAGGCAGAAATCTGCAACAGTGCACCCACCACCTCCCACTTTTCTCACACTTCTGCTTTCCCTGTGCTTTGGGGGAAATCTGAACATGGGCTTCTCTCTCCAGCCACGGTTTGTTTTACCTAGGTGTAAAGACTCAGGCCTAGAAATCTAATTTTACTATTTTTTACTCCATTGCTCTAATTTAAAAAGTTGCTGAAGTTGAAAATAAGTACTGAGTGGGAATAAATCCCCTTACTGCTATATCCATAAATAGCTTTGCTCACACTTTACTGTACTGCAATCCAATCCCAGGCCAGCAAGACATGAAAAATTAAATAAACATCATCAATCATATTACTAACAGTAAGGCAGAACTGGGGCTTTATTGCCTTATTAACATCTCAAAATCAGGGTGCATTCAGTTCTCCCCTCAGCAGTGTCTGCAGATTCAGATACACTTGAAAAATCCCCTAGTAAAAGTGAATAACAGATGTAGACCCGGCTGACCTCTGTGGGCCCACCCTTAGGTGGGACCTCAAATCGCTTGGCCAATCAGAGGCTAGGTGTAGCCCCACCCAGTGTGTGATTGATGGTCAGCTCTACCAATCAAATGCTGGGTTTCTCCCACCTGGTGTGTGATTGATGGTCACTCCTACCAATCAAATGCTGGATTACTCCCACCTGGTGTGGGATTGATGGACAGGCCAGGGTGCGGGGGCAGGGCTTGTCTCAGGAGTGAGGGAGGCCTGGCTGGGTCCTCGGGGGCATCCATACGGGCATAGGCTCAGGAGAGCAGATGCGTACAGGCAGTGTCTGACACCAAACACACCACACACAGGCAGTGTCTGACACCGAACACATGGAACACAGGCAGTGTCTGACACCAAACATGT
>VWYI01007361.1:11371-42471 GCA_013399455.1 Anthoscopus minutus | reverse complement strand
ACCGAACACAGGCAGTGTCTGACAGCAAACACACGGAACACAGGCAGTGTCTGACACCAAACACACCGAACACAGGCAGTGTCTGACAGCAAACACACCAAACATGAGCAGTGTCTGACACCAAACACACCGAACACAGGCAGTGTCTGACACCAAACACACCGAACACAGGCAGTGTCTGACAGCAAACACACCAAACATGAGCAGTGTCTGACACCAAACATGTCGAACACAGGCAGTGTCTGACACCAAACACACCAAACACAGGCAGTGTCTGACACCAAATACACCGAACACAGGCAGTGTCTGACAGCAAACACACGGAACATGGGCAGTGTCTGACACCAAACACACACAGTGTCTGGCACTGAACATGGGCAGTGTCTGGCACTGAGCATGGTTAGTCTCTGACAGGGCCTGATCACTGAATTTTGTAATGTTCCTAGAAACCACCCAAACCAGTCTTCCTGGCATTCTTTTCCCATTGTCATTATTTGATCACTTTATTTTACCCCTTTCCATAAAGTATTGCTGCATAGAAGAATGATGATTTTCATTCAGTATTGCCATGTCCTCTGAGGCCCCTGACATCCGGCCCCTTTTCCATTTACATAATGATTTGCAGGATCTTTCCTGGTTATTATGGTTGATGGCTGACATTTGTTACATGTAAAGTTCATACCTTACCAGATTTTAAACATCCTCACAATGTGTTACCTTAGTGAATGTCTTGGAAACATAACTTAGTGAATGTCTTGGAAATACATCAAAATGCCAGGCACTGTGAGAATTTCCCATTTTATTTAGAAGTGCCAATCTAGAGAAATAAAAAGCTTTCTTGCAGTGTATCAGTCAAAGCTGGATTTTGCCAACTCCTGTGCCCCAGTAACCACCCTGCAGCCACCCTCGCTTGCTCATGGACCCCTCTGCAGCACCACCTCAAGCCATTCCAAGAGGGAATTCAAGCTGTGCTTTCGGTACAGGTCACTCTGTGGTCTGTGCCCTGCACAGACTAAGCCTAGCGTTACTTACTCCCAGTGGAAGATAGAGGAACCAGAATGGGCACCAACATTTCTGCATCTGTGACTGATGGGCTAGAGGCTGCCCCTGTCCTTGAGCAGTCTTTCACATACAAATAAGGTAAGTCCATAATTCTTCAAAATCTGCTCTTTCACTGTTAGAAAAACTGAAATGATTTCTTGTTTGGCAGTTACAGTTTATGCAGATTGAAGGCTAGAAGGGTGTTTCTGCTAGAATTTCACCATTATCTGACATTTTCCAGTGTCTGTTGGTTTGATGATGTGGTTGAGTTACATTAGCTTTGAAATTATTGACCTGTTCATTACACAAGTAGTAATTTACATCCCATGCTAATTCACAGAGGCCAAGCTTTCTCTCACTTTCAATTTCTCAAAAATATGGAAGCAAGCCAAAGCTAACTTGATGTCTGATCCTGATCTCACATCTTGCTAGTCCTAGACAGAGTTATTCCTGAAATTATCATGCACTTATTTTGGATGCCAGTGTCTCATTTTCCTAAAACAATTTTTCTATTGAAAAGCCTATGCATTAATGTGCGGCACTGCACATTCAAACAATAGGATATAGATTTATCTGTATTATATATTGGAGGATAATGTGGTTTCTTTCTGAGCACCTGAACAGCTGATCTGTTTCTGTATTTATATCTGAATGTCTCATTACATATAACTCCAAAATTATTATAATCATGTCAAAATATATGCATTAAGAATCTTGTGCACATCATCATTATCAAAGAGAGTATCCTATTCCTTTCAGTGTAAGCATAAGACTTTAATTACTTTTGGTTTTTTGGGTTTTTTTAGATTACTGTTTCTCGTGTTCCAATGTGGAGAACAGCGATAATTTATTTCAACAATGGATGGTCAGGAACAAAATTAAGCCAAGTAAGGCATACGTTGTATCTGAGAACCGTTTATTTGTAACGAAAACGAGAAGAAATGGGAGCTTCCCAGACGAAAGACGGCTAGAAGAGCTAGAAAAGAAGGAAGGAAAATGGAAAAGGACTGGGGGAGATGGGAGACAGAGAAGCCAGAGGAAAAGGAGGGCGTTCCCACCAGAGAGTCGGGGCGTGCTGTCGGCGCCCGGAACCGGGGCTGCTCCCGCTGCCGCCTGTGCGCGGGCAGGGCCGAACGAGCCTGCGCGCTCCCGGACACGCGCGGCTTCACGGGCGCGGCTCCCGCGGCGACGGCGCCGGTGCTGCGGTGAGTGGGTGCCCGGAGGGGAGGCCCAGCACCCTGGACAGAGTCGCGGCGAGGGTCGAGCGGCCGGCGGGATCGGGGTCGAAGGTCGGGCGGCCGGCGGGATCGGGGTCGAATGCGGGCAGCCCGGGCAAGGACTCGGGGGCGAAGTGTCAGGGAGCCACAGGGAGGAAGGACAAGCAGGAACCAGCGAGGGCAGCAGAGCCAGAAGACAGGCTGGGGCCAGGGCGGGGGAGGGAGCGAGGCAGCCAAGGAGCAGCAGCGCTGAGCACTGACGCAGTTAATTTTTATATCGCCTTGGCCTCTCCCAAAGTCTGCCCGGACTGGAGACCATTGGTCCGGTCCAAAATTTCTTTGCCGCCCATCGGTGGAGGCCTTTTCACGACCTGACTGGAGAAGCCCCTCTAGTGTCGCCAATTGATTGCCTCAGTGAGGTGTTGCCAGGAGAAGTCTCCCAGAGACAAGGTTTCCCCACTCCTGGCTGCCCCTGCAGTGGTAGGTGTACACCCTCATGTCTTTGACAACCAGAGTTGAGGCAAACTAAAATGGCTGAATCAAAACTAAATTGGCTCTTCACACTGTTTCACATACAGATATTTTTGCATCCTAACTCAAAGCCCAACCAACCAACCAATCAACCAAAAAAGCTCCAAACACAACCCAAAAACTCAAGGTGTAGCATTCCGTTTAGTAATAAGAATAAGGATTTATAATGTGATGATATATAGTAACTAGATGTGAAGTAGATTCCATTGGAGTGAATGTGCTTCTCGCTTTCATTATAGCCTTCTGGTATTTCTTGCCAAAGTGCCCTACTAAATTTTCATGTGTCCATCACAGTCATTTTTCTTCACATATCTATGATATTCCCACAAAAGTTTCGAATTAGGCTACTTTAGAAACCATATTATTCTGTAGCACCAGATTCACACTCTTAATTATTTCATTACCGAAGTATTTTCACATTACTGCAAGAAATCTCCCTAAATGCCATAGCAATAGTAAGAGCAAAACTGTTCTGTGGCAGACAAATAGATCAGATGTTGAGGTCAGGTACTGTAAGCCCACTGTTGTAAGCACTTTCCACTTAATGAGACAGGAACTGCCCAGGGGACACAAAGGGTGAGTGGAAATGAAAGTTATGAAGTCAGCTTCTCTATCCTGTCAGAACCAACCAGCTGGCTATAAATCACCAGCTAACTGCACCCTCCAAAGAGTTACTTTAGAAACAGCTTGAAGATATTTTTTCCATATCATTACTCTTGCCATCTGCAAATTAAGTATGTGAAGTGGACACATGCTTCCAGCATATTCAACCATCCTTATGATTATATTTCACCCAAAGGAAAGTATGATCTCTCTTTTATCATTCAGCCTGAAACTGCAGATATTAAGACTTAGAAGGAAAAAAAATAGCTTTGAAAACATCTTCAGTTGCTGCATCTACTAATTATTATTATCCCAGTGCCAAAAAGGGAATCTGAAAATAAGATCAAAGAAACACTCAGTTAACCCTGAAGATTTGCAAAAGGTGAAGTTCCATACTGGTATGTAATTCTAAAGGTTATCAATAGTCCTAGCAATCAGATTACTTACATAGCTGCTGAGGAAGTAAATGTCTCTTTTCTAATTTTCTTGCAAAATTAAAGAAACACAGAGCATTAGAAAATTCAAACTAAACACTGATACTGATATCAATTTTAAAATGTCTAACCGCAATGAAATAGACTGTGTTTTACCATGTAAGGCATAGAAGCAACATACAATGATTTGACATTTTAAAATAAATATTTTCAAAGAAAAATGCTAAAAATAGCTCTTTCTGTATTTAAAGGTCCAATTCAACCATAGATAACCACTAAAACATAAATTCCAATTGCAATCCAGTTACAATGCACACCAAGCACAAAAGCCCTCTAATGATCTTTGATTAGTTCTTTATTAAATTCATCAAGGGAGCAAAGAAAATTTAATAGTCTTCACCATTTGTCATCTTTCTGATTACAGTTTTGATTAGAACTTTCAGCTCTTTTTTTCTTCTTTCCTAGTCATGGCTATTACTGTGATAGTGCTTTTTCCTCTAGTTTAAGAAGTACTAGATAGGACAAATGAAATATATTTGTAATTAGATTTTTTTTAATAAAATATATATTTTATTAGGTGTGTTAATGCCCCAAAATAGCCTAGTTAAGAATACAAGATCTTAAAAATGCAAAATAGGCTTTAATGGAATGTCACTACTTTCATACTATAAAAAATTTTCATAATCTCAGGTAAGAAATATCATGCTTAACTAATCAAATACCTTAAAAATACCCTACACACGGATTTTTGTAGGAGAAGAAAAAAATTTCCACTTTTGCAGAGTAATTTTAATTTATTAGAAAAATTTTAAGTGTGTTCTACTGTTTTGGTATTCAGTATTATGATTCACTTAAATAAAGAGCTGTTTTACTTTGCATTAGTATACCTCTATCATAAAAAATTGGAGAGAAACAAATTGAAATGTTCTAAATAGATGAAACAATTTTCAAAAACCTAAGCACTATGTCAGTCAAAAATGTGTGCATTTCAATCTCTGTTACAAATGTTGGAACTTTTAAATTCCCAATACACCTGCTGTATGAAGCAGTCCCTGATTGACTGTGAAGAGCAAAGGGAGTTGCAGCTTTCTTATTTACAAGTATTACTGCAAAAAAACCCTTCAGCAGCAAGTACTGTTTTCATCAACATGCAAAGGACACATTAAACAGTCACAGGGTAAAATCCTTGAACATTCCTGAACCAAGTGATAAAATCAGGAAGCCCTTCTTTAGCCAGAGGACGTCCCAAGCACTGGGCTGAAGAGCCATTATTTTTCTCCATTCTTACATCCCCAGGCCAGCAAACCTATAAATCGTCCCACAGATCTGAATGTCTCAGAAGAAACCAGGTTTGAGCTGCTCCGCAATCCTTGTGTAGCCTGATAATTCTGCATTTTCAGGATGGTTTTTATCATGTCATTATAGGAACTGGTCTACAAAACTGAAATGCTTGTGATATATTTAATTTGCCTTATTGCAATTCCACTGAATATATTCTCTGTATTTTCCAAATCTTTGCATTTCCAAGTGCATAAATGAGATAAGAACTTCCACTAGCTAATCTGAGCTTTTTTTCTTCCTCACTGTCTGTCTACAATCTCTTTCATGATCCAGACAATTAGGTGATGCTGCAAATGCAAGATGTTATTTTGGAGCTTTCCCTTGTGTATTGTGGTGTATTTGTCATGTTGTCCCAAAGGCAGCACTCATTTGTTTGTATCTCATTTGGCTTAATAGTCATAGCTAGGGTAAAAATGAGGAGAAGGGATAGAAATAATGGAGGCATTTAACATTGGTGTTTACAGTAAAATTGGTACATCTTCAGTGCAGAAGATTCATGATGTGTCTTTGTCACTAGGATGTTAAAGGCTTCATTGTAAAAAATAAAGCTTTTAAGCCATGAAAAAGCATTATCTTCAGGACACCAAGCTTGCAGAGAGCCAGAAATGGTAAAATCTGCAGAGGGGCTAATAGCATCATTGAGAAGAAGTCAAAGTTTTACACTTCCTAAGTTCTCTTTATTAGAAAATTATCTAGTTAGTATAAAATAGGATTTCAAAATGATGATGGGATTAATCAATATGTTAGAAGAGAAGGTATTGAAATAACTTCACGGTTGGCATAGCCAGTTGTCGGATCAGCTCTCCCTTTCATAGGCACTTGTTATAACAGGCAGGGGGCTAACCCTCTCAGACATGGAGCTAATCAGTCCTTGAAAGTCACTTCATCCAGTGGAGTGGAATAATATACTCTAGCATCATTTGTCCACCTCTACCATTTGGAGCAATGTTATTTAGACTGTCCATTTCTGCCTCATCAGCTTCCATTTCAAAGAATTTTTTTTTCAAATGGCATCTTTTATCAGAACATCAGGTTAAATGTATTGTTTCCTACTATCCCCTTTGTAGTGGGCATTGTAAAGACCAGTCTGTGAATATATAGCAAGATAAAGAAAAAGCAGCTGCATAGTTGGAATGGCTATTCTTTAAGCTTGATTAAGTTCTCACAGAAAAGAAAAAAAATCTGGACAAGAAGTAAGATCACGATTAATGACCACAAACAATATTTCCAGCAACTTAATCAACTTGCTGAACTGCAGGGTCCATTTACAATTACCATGCAGATGTGGGTTGCTGTCATCCTGCAGGCAGTGCACGTGCCTGCCTGCCCTGCACAAACAGATGTTCTTTGTCTCATTTTGCAATATCTGTTTCTGCCCTCCTCAGCACAACTGGCTGCCTGCCCTTGCCTGCAAGAATTGGTTCTTTTCCCGAGTCTAGGCTGGGCCTAATTGAACATGAATAGATTCCCTGGCCCCAAACAGGATCACTGAACTTGAAGAAGACAAAAGCTGATGGACAAAGACAACAGAATCAACTTTTCTTCACTACCAGCTATTCCTCACTGTCACTCAGTGATATCAGTAAATTAAACCTTCACAAGTTTTTTTATAAAGAAGGTATGTCTTTCTTCTAGTACTTGGGTATTCCTTCTTGAGAAATTTCCAGGAAATTAATAAAAATAGGGCTAGATGAAACAATGTTGACAATTTGATTATATTATACACAGAATTCAACTGCTTATGGAAATCCTTTTAATGAGTTAATTCCACTATTTGATTACATTTATTTTGTTTATATGGCAAATGTGTTTTGCTCTTGTTATAATACTGTCATTTTAGAAGATATTTCTCCTGTCTGGAGGAGGCTGGTATCAGCAAGGGAATAGACATCTTTTGACATTTGTTCATCCAAATCCATTCCTAAAATGAGTACTTAGGTGTTTCCTCTTTGTAATGCAGTAACAGCATGCAAGTGGCTATTTCAAAACATTTCTTACTCAACAGCCACCATAGAGCTTCTGGTGACTCTAGCTGTCTCCCTGTGTTTTCCACTGATTCACAATACCTATAAAGGATCACAAAAAATCAATTTTATTTTGCATAAATGATTGCCACTTAAATATCAATAGCACAAAATATGATGTATGGGTTTAAGAGTGAGCACTACCTTCCCTGAGCTGAGGTCTTGCTGTCATGCAGAGGGGAATATTGATGCGAGCAGGATGTTTTCAAAGGGTTTCTGTGTTTGGGCCATGGTTTAAAAATCATCTTACTCCATTAGCTTTTTCTTTTTTTAATGTCACTGTTCATATTTGTAATCACAGTGCATAATATACTTATTCCTGACCAAACAGTTGAAACAGAAAGGAAGCTAATCTGAAAATGATGGTAATTCATTATGTACATTTTTCTCTTTTGATTTTTCTTTTTTGTTCTTCAAAATTAAAAAATTTTGGTCTTGTATTGAAAACCGGTGAGCTTTACTTTAAGACAAATGAAACTGAAAAATAAACAATCCCCCCTCACCTTTTCCTCTAAAAGCAGAAACTTTCAAAGGACTTTTTATAACTGAACCTACTTTTTTACTTGTATGATATTTAATTTACTTATTTCATCACAGTGTGTATAACACATCTGATAGACCTTCCTACAGAGCTTGGTTCTCTGTGTCCTCCGAGGCAGTTAAGCATAAGCAAAAGTCATTACACCAAAACAAAAAGAAAATGGGAAGGAGGAAGTGGAAGAAGATAACCATCCCAAGTCACATTTGCTGCTTCCCTCCAGGAATGGTTCCTGATACCACTCATTTGAATGGAAAAATGAGTTATGTTTTTTTTCTGACCTTTTCCATCTAGCTACAAATGGTGTTACTTGAAAGGCTAACTCAAGTCTTTTGCACTGTGAGAGTAATAATGTATAATGGTACTTATGTGTTATAAATTAGGCCCTTGCCAATAAACATCCTTTTTAACCAGATACTTACTTTGTTGAATTTCATAATAAAGCAGAAGTTACCTATGTGAAACAGGAAATAATATATGTGGAACAGAAAAATTAATTTTTGCTGTTCAGCAAAAATTTTGCTGTTCAGCAAAAATTATTGAGTATTAATCAGCTTAATTCAGTGGATCTTTATAAATCAGAACTGTGAAAATAGAGTAAATTAATTTAAAAAGAATCTTCACATCACAAATCACAAATGATGGTAAAGAAGACAGGTACAGATAACCAGATATGTTGCTTTCAAATATGCCACATGATCACAGGCTTATTTATATGCAGTTAAGGTTCTTTGTTTATCCCTTTGCTTTGATTCTGCCAGATTTTTGTTTTCTATTTTGACTGCTATGGTTCTTCATTATATGTATTTCTCTCACAAGAGAAATCCTGCTAAAATCATTAGTGCTTCTGCATTTGAGTCTGTAAACATCTGTTCACTGAATCATTTCCTTTACACCTACATGGAAGAACAAATTCTTAATTATTTAATGGGAATTCTTGATTATTCTGTGGGAATATATTGTTAATTCTTAATTATTTTATGGGAATATATTGTGCTTCAAAGGAGAGTGGGGGACCTTTCTAAAACTGTCTTGTAAAAAAGTTTTACAGCATTTTAATTTCAATATCTTGATAATATCTGCCTTAATGCATCAAGTAAGATCTTAATTTATAAGTCAGTGGAAGTTGTAAACTGAAATAAATTCCAATAATAGCTGAAAGATAAATTGAACGGATTGCATATTACCTGTATTATTAGTTGCAGTCAATTAAATTGTTTAAATTAACAAAACATAGTTAGAAATTAAAGCATAGTTATATTTCCAAAATGGATAAAGCATCCTGAGACTTTGCCCTTGAAGGAGGGACACAGACCAGTGCCCACCAACAGCCTGTGCTTCAGAGCTCTTCTGCAGTGTTTTCAGTGTCCCGAGTGAACAGACACTACTCCCTTGCTGTCTTTGCTTACAACTATCAAATCTGTCCAGTGTCCTGCCCTATGACTCCCCATCCTAAATGCTTTGTATTTCAAATCCTAGTACAATTATGGGTAGCTATGTGCCACATTGCCTGCTAAGATAGGTGCTTCATGATGAAGGTGGGGGATATCTGGCTGTTACTATTTTTCTGTGTCTAACATTACAGTGCAATTGGAGCAATGTTTCTGAAAGACCAGTTCAGTACATTAGCTCTCAAATATGAAAAAATACACTTTCATCATTGAAATTACTCACTTATAGCAGCACTTCAGCAAAACATTGTCCACGCTGACCTTGCAATTATATCACATCTAGTGTGTACTGATTTACATACTGTATGCTTTTCCACCTGTAATTGAGGCTATTAAGCAGAATGCAGAGGCTGAGCTCCACCCTCTGTAACTACCAGATTACACAGAAGGTGCAAACTCAACAAAACGTGCTGGAGATGCTGCTGGTGAAGCTACACTATGAGGGCTCATTGCTTGGCAAAGTAACTCTCCTGCCTGGCAGCTGCTTCTCAGCATCTATTGTTCAGTAAAGGTTATGCCATTCCCAGTGTAAATCACACATACTGCTTAGTAAAAACCATTCTAAGATAAACTAATCTGGAAAAAAGGGAGACACTGTGATGACACACTCTCATTTTTAAAATTAAAATTATAGATTAGATTAGAATTTTTTCAATAATTTTAATGCTGCTGTTTGAATTGCTCCTTGGAAGAGTATTTCTTTGCATTTTTGGTATTTCATCAATTGAGTGAGAAACTTCTAAAAATGCTGTATTTTTAAATACTAAATCTCTTTTAAATAATCATTTGCTCACAAACTTTTCAAGATTTAGGAATTAGTGTGTCAGGTTCGTCTGGCTCTTGAAAACACCAGTAAATTAAATCACTACTTTCATTCATACTAAAATATTTTTAAATATTTTATTTTACAACACTTTTTGTTTTGCACACTGTTTGGTTATTAATATACTATGAACTGAGAATACTGATGGCTTAATTTGCTTCTGAAAACATGAAAAATGTCTAAATCAGAAATATCCGGAGGGGAAGGCCCAGGGGAAATAATAATTTAAAGTAAAGCCATCTTGAGGTCTTAATCTGGAATAGTATTTTACATTGTTCTTGCCATATAAAGTAATTATGGAATCAACTATTAGAAGATGTTGAATTAGAGCCTTGGATGGCACCAAAAATCACTGTTGTGAAGGATGGGACAGGACATTTGCATGTGAAAGGATTTTGAATAGTATCTGTAAAGAATTGTGAAATTACTTCCATATTTATTATTATAATTTTGTATCATCACAGTCTCATTTCAGCATGACCTGCAAGAATAGATTAAATTAATGTCATTTTCTCTTCTTGTTAACATCTTTATCACAAGATCAAGCTGTCACAATTTTAGTGTCTAGAATAGTCTGTGAATTACAGAGGGCAGGAGCAGGACCATTTCCCCATTCTGCGCCTTGGTTTGCTCACCTCTCCCAGTTTGTTCTTCCTTCCCCACCACGCCGAGTGACAATCAACATAAAAGCTCTTTGTATTCTACCCTCCAGCAATAAACAGAAGACAGCCTTCACTATTTTAAACCTCAAGGTGAGTTAAAGATATAGAAGAACAGAACTGAATGAAAAAAGAGTGGAGAAAGAGGAGGTCTGAATGGAGGAAGCAGGGTTTAGAAAGGAATGTACAAGAAAATGAAAGCAAGCGTATACATACATCTTTAATGTACATACAATACACATGGCAAGAACACATACTGTCAAAATAGCTGGTTTTACACTGATGATAAGAGAAAAATCTGTCTCTGGAACTTCACTGGCAGTCTTTATTAACAAGTATTTTGAACTTAAAAAGACCAAACCTCTTATAAGAAGAAAAATAAACATTGGGCTTTGGAAATGTTGTCTTTTTATATAAGCATACTATGAGAAATGAAAGGTTGTCATTGGTAAGTTTTGTCCTATTTTTGCCTTTCATTTCCCCTTTTCCTTTTTCTTCATCAACTTCAAGTAAATGGACAGGTAAGGAAAGACTAGATCATCATCGAGGGATTTCAGAAGTGAAATTCAGAGACATTTTCAGAATATTTTCCAAAAAATGAAAATATCTTTCATTTGGATACCTGTTGAACAAATTGTTCAGGACCTTTAATTTACTCAGTACCTCCTTTCTCAAACATCTCGTTTCCTTGGTTTTTAGGAACAATTAATAAGTGAATATTCTGAGAGATTTTGCTGTTCCTGATCCAACATTGTTAATTATTGTCTGAGCTTCAATAATACACTTTTATCTATAGAAACGAGGTGTATATCTCAGGTACAAGTTGCATGAGATATCTTGTCCTTTAGAAAAGTAAGACATTATTGAAGGAACTAAAATATTGAGGTTTCGATATCAGATTTTTATCTGATGCTGCAGTCTTGCCTGACTGAGTTATGAACAAATATTACATTCTTTTAAAGTTGTCACAGATCATGTTGTTCATGGGGTATTTCTGAATTTCAAATGATTTAATGAAAATTCACTTTTTTACCTTCTAGGAGGGAAAGGAAAAAGATGTTTTTTTAGTCTAGAAAGTCTCTCAATAATTTAGACTTGCAATGGTGTTCATGCCATTGTAAATGTATTATTGCACCACTGAACAGGTATCAGTATTGCTGCTATTGTGTACCGTTTTCTTCCTAGAGAGTGTGACTTAAAGATCCAGAGCTACATATAGCTTGAACAGCAACAGTTTCCCAATTACAGCTGGATATCCTGGACATGAAGGTACAACGTAAATAACATCCCCTTTCTTCCCACCAGCTAGCTGAGCTCTGTCCTCCAGTGCTCCAACACACACTTCTTTTAACTCAACAAAAGGGCTCACCTGAGTCCCAAACAAGCAGAGGGATGTAGAAGACTTTCCAAAGAAAACCATAATTCCAGTAACAATTATAATTCCAGGACTGTCTGGAAAATGCACGTACTTCATGGTAAATATTGTCAAAGAAGAAAAGAAATGGTAGCCCAGGAGTACTTTATTTGACACACCAAAATACTTGTGCATGAACATAACTTTGCTGAAAGCCATGGCCAAACTGATGTCAGCCTGTCCTTGTCAATGAATAACTGTGTGGAAATGAACATAGGAGAGGAAGTATGAGCTACATCTGGCTATTTAAATCTACTTAACATTCAAGGCTTTTGGAAGACGCCATGTCCGCTCCTGTTAGTTACATTCTGCTTGATAATGAGCAGTAAAGTGACCAATGACTTAAACAAGTAGACAAATTATTTTAACTGCTAGTGAATGGACTGGGGGTGGAAGTCTGCCTTCTTCACCTAATTATGGTTTTCCATGGTTTTCCATGCTGACAAAGCAGATGATCTTCTTTTCTGACCATTCATCTAACCATTCCTTAACTTCTATCTGCCAAACTGTCTGGGTTAAAAAGAATACCACAACTTAATACCAAGAGAGCAGCTGAACAGCAAAGCTGACAGAACTGGGAGTACAGTGATGAAGTTTTGGGCAACCTGCTGTTCCTGCTTAGCAGCAAATAAAATGGTCTGGAGCATTATTTACATGCATAATTCATAAGGGTGCTTCTTAGAGGAAAGTAAAACCAAGCCCTCGTGGAATTCCAAAATAATCTCTAATTTCTCTTTGATATGCTGAATATATTGACATCTGATTTCTATCAGATGTTTTTGGTCTACGAATATCTAAGGGTTATAACAGCAGACCAGTTTCCAGAAAGATTAGAAGAATAAGGCATAATTTATGTAGGTCATGTTGCTGTCAAATGATGGCTTTTTAACATGGTATATTTATATACTAATTCCATTGTATGTAAAGGGTGATTACTTATTTAATGAAGAGTCTTCACTGGAACAGAGTTTTGTCACAAGATAATGGTCTCATGCTGTTAACTAAATGGGAAATAATTTTCTGTAAAATATATACACTCCAATTTATGAGATTACCTTGTACAAGTGAAGATCCAGCAACAGGATGTGGGCAAACATAAGAGAATGTATTACAAGAGAAAAAAATATTTGCTTGACCATAACAACAAAAGTAGTAACACAGGAAAAAACCCTACTTCATTGTATCTTTATCCCCAAATAAATATATATGTTAAAAGCTAGTTAAATCAATGCAAGTTAAATGCATTTGTGGGAAAAAAAAGATCACTCATTGTTGACTGCTACAGAACTAAAGAATTCAACCCTTCTGCCATTTGACACTGGTAAATGACAAAAGGGTATTTTCCATGAGTTTCTATGCCTCTTGGCTTAGGTACCTTCCACCCCTACGTACACATGTTCTGCATTCAGCACATGTTCAAGGAGTGCTCCCTACTCCTCTTTAAGCTCCTCTGTTTCTATTACCAATATAAATTAATTTGCATATAGGAGTTTCCTAATATTCCTGAATATGGTGTTAATATACAGCTGTAAACTCAAAGTGTTAATCAGGACTAGTGAGACAAATAATCTCCCTAAGGGGAAAGTGTCAGTTGCATAATCAGAATACATTAAAATCTGGTAAACTGAATGTTTTTAATAAAAAAGAGCAAAATGAAGGGCTGAATTTATAGCCAGCAGACAAAGGTCCCTTAAAAATAGACCTATTAATGCTTCCCACAAGGTCAGATCAAGGATGATGAAATGAGAGTTGACCAAACACAAGAGCAATTCCCAGTTAAATAAAAAGCCATATACTATTTTCTTCACTGACAACAGAAAATGAACATAGAGACAAGAAAGGTTGATCACTGATGCCAAAAATGTACTTTCCATTCTCTGAGCTTTCTAAAGTCTCTTCTTTTATCCATTTTCTATTTTTCATCATATTGCCATTCTCCCTTTTTTGTCAATGACCTTTCTTCTGTCCAACTCAGCTTCTGTCTAATGACCTGAAGAGGCCTTCTTCACAGCCTGGAAAGCTTTATATTTAAGATCCCCCTCCTTCATTAGAGTGAAAAGTGAACAGCCTCTATGTGCTGGGTGTTAATGAATGTGAAGAAAGATTTTTTTTGTATGTGTTTTACACATTATGTTCTTGACTCCTTGAGGTGCTACAATAAATTGCTGCGCTTCATTTACAAGGAGTGATAACAGAAGCAAAATGAGGATCTGGCAGCAAATTACTTCTCAGTTCACCCTGGGTCAGGCTGCTGGGGCTAATGAGAAGAGGTGCTCTAATTTTAAACTCCTCCTCAACCAAGCTATTCTTGCATTAATGTTCACTGCTATAAATTGTAAAGTCAAATGAAGGAGCACTGTTGAAAATTAACCAGTATTTTTATCTTTTGAGTACCCAATAGAACATATTTTGGCTTCTAAGCCTGGTGGTTATCAGAGGCAGCACAGCTACACCAGCCGCTCCCGCCTCACCACGGCAGGATGCTCCTCACACACACACTCTACTGTTTCTGTCTTTTCTTTACATGAGAGGCAGAAATGGTATGGCTTTACAACCAGGTTATAATTTAACTCAAAGAAGAAGGTGTTTAAAGCCAGCCTTTTTGTGTTGCTTTAACAGGACACTGCACAGACATTAAAATCATGCAGAATTACTCCATTCCATTTAATGCTGCCACGTTTAATGAATTGTAATTGTGTATATGGAAAGGCCCTGTAAATCACTGACCCATTTATGTCTATGAACTCCTTGTTGCTATAACCCAGAGCAGGATTTGAGTAGTTAATGAGAAACTAATGCAGCACCTGCTTCTCTCATGAAATGTCTTCCTAAGCCTGTATTTTGTCAATTCGATAAAATCAAATACAATACCAATAGGAAAAAATAAATAAACAAAATAAATGCCCAAATCAAAACTATAGTCCAGGGTTCATAGTCAGAGAGCTACATATCTTTGAAGAACATGATTCCAGATTTTCATAACTGAATTTTTATTGATGACTTGGCACTGACTACAATGACATTAAAATATTTGAAACATATATTAATGGTATGGCATTCATTTTTTGTGAGATGTGTCTGTCCTGGTACATTCTTCCATGAAATTACTACATAACATACAAATTAACCACACTACCCTACTCTAATCATTGTAATCAGTTATGTTTTCATGTGTACATTACTAATATATAAGGTTGTTGTAGTTCTTGTGTGTGGTTTAATTGCTTGTTTTTGCATATCTTGTGTGATTGATGATGTTCTAGAAATCTTTTCCCCGAAAGGAGACTTTCTAAATTACTTTGTTTAGATGCTAATGATTGTATTTCATTAGTGGCCCTCTCATCCAGAATCATCTTTAAATGAATGAATATGCCATAATTAAAAATCTGAATTATGAATTACTTTGAAAGGAGACAACATTGTCCCGATTTCCCACTGCGACTCAGTGTTATTTCAATTATGTAAATATGTTTAATCATTCCCCTTTTGTTTTTCTAATTATTTAATATTAATGTTGCTTTACCCCTTTATTGCTACAAGAAGGGATATGGCATCTTAAATGAGAGTACTTAGACAAGTGATACACAGATGACTAGATTCAAGCAGACATTTACCAGAATGCATAACCCATTTCAAAAACAAACATGCTATTAACATTCATACTAATATAGCAACACTAGCAGTAATTGCCCTTCATGCATGTTTTGTCTTTATAAACCTAATGTATTCACAATCTACAATCTCAAATCAATTTTCCTACCAAACTTAAAATCCATTTGTACAACTTCATATTCTCTTGAAGTGCCGATTTTAAGTAATGAGATTTCTCTGCCCACAGGCTGCACTTTTTCAATAGTTTAAAAACTAGATATAATTATAAAGCATCTGGACATAAGATCTTTCTTTCTCACTGAAAATGCCATTGTATTTTATTGTATAAGCAAGCAAATTATTTCCTGTAAGTCTGAGCAAACTGAAAAAGTTAATGCTCCTGAAAATTATGCACTGCACTTTTACTGAAATTCACAGAAGGAAAGGACTGTGGTTAATATCTGTAAAACTGTCAAAATCATAAATCCACATTAGGCATTACACATGCTGCATAACAAAAAATGGACATTAATTATAAATATTTACACATCATGGAAATGTTATATGAGTTTCTAACTAGATCATAGTCTAAAATGTAATAATCTGGCATTTGTTTTGAAACATCCTGAAGCAGAATTCCTAGAAATATGGTATCTCACTCCTCAGTAACACTAGCAACGCAAGTTCGTTGTTTAAAATATCCATTTGTAAATAATATAACGTACCACCATAGGAGACAGGGAGAAATGTGAGTTTCATTTCTATATTCTTTAAACAACACTACAGTGCTATGAAAAATTGATAACTTACTAGTGGAAGCGAATGCATCTGTTTCAGTTTTTATCAGTAATAACTTTTTTAATATTAAAAAAATATTTATTTTTAATCATAGGTTTTACATTTTGCCAGTGACCAGGGGTCAAAAAGGGTAATGAAATGTGCTTGAGTATTATCAGTGAAGTCATTCTCCCACTTCCAGTTTGAGTTTATTATTCTCTGCTTTGCAGTTTTTGCAGAGAGAATACTTTCAATTAGCACTGCTGCTCTTTTAGCCTCTGAATTACCCTTGGGTCATTCAATACATAGGAAAAAAATGCTAACACATTCTTGTTTGGATTTATTAAAAACAAAATTTTCCATAGGCAAGGACAGGGTAGTTATGATCATTTTCCATGGACTTCTCTGTACTGATACAGCCAAAGTAGTGAGTTTTATTCATCACATCACTCTTGCCATTGGATGAAAGTCTGCCTGCAATCAGATTTGTGCATTTTGTCACGCACAAGTACAACCAGTTCTTCCTGTTATATGTATTTTTATGTAGATGTATTTTTTGGCAGTAATTCTTCCCGAGTCATCTTTAGTGGAGCTGACATTTTAAACCAAAAAAATGACATAAGGTTGTAGCTGCAATTTCTGTTCTACTACAAGCGTGTGTCTGCGTGTGCGTGTGAGACACTTCATTTCTTTACCTAATTTAAAAAAATATATATAGAAACAAGCCGTTAGTATTTCTGCATAAAAGTTTAAATGAACTTCCTTTTCTTTGCAGACCACATCTCTTGAGAGACAATACTTTGTAAAAACATTGAGAGAAGAGAGAAACATATGAAACATTAACAGGCTGGTATGTTAAAAATGAAGAAAGCAAACAGCAGGAAGCTTAGCCTGGCAGCCTCCATTTTATATCTTACATTTTTCACAAGCTCAGTTTCATTATAAAAATTAGGAATGGTAATTGCTACATATAAATGTAAAGTGTCTCTCTTGGCCCAGCACAGGGGATAAAAACCCCCAACCAAATCCCAAACTATAATGCCACTCTCTGTTCTCAGGATTCTTAAGTATGCAAATAGTTTTTCCACTTAAGATCTCCCAGACACAGATCTGGTCAAAGCAAATTACCCAAACAGTTTGCATTCATCAGAGAGGAAAAGAAATGATAAAGCAGATAAACCAAATGACTGTAGACATTTTGAACAAAAGCCTGCCATTTTACAGAGGAGATTATTTTGTGCTTAATTCTCTAGTTATACTAGTAGCAGAATCTTACTTTCATATTATAAGAAAATGTGAGGTGAAATGGTAGATAAAACCTGCCTTCACTGAAGTGAATGACAAGATTTTCATGGACACAAACGGAGTGCTTTTGTTCCTAGGGCTTTATGCCGTGTGCAATTATTTCAGTGGTTTTTTGTACAAATACTAGCTTTCCTAATTGAGTTCTTTAACATCCACTATTATTTGTGCAGCCTATGTTTCGCGTGCTCCCATGGAATTATTCATCTCCAAAAAAAATCACCTAGCATATCAGTTGTAATTCAACTTTCCCATATTAATTTTGTGAATAAAGTGTTCTTCTTCTTTTACATTTTGGTTAAGATGGCCATAATACATGGAATTATGATGCAGAATTTTACTCTGTGAAATGTTATGTATGATTTATCCTCTAACAAAATACAAAGGTACATAAAATCTTACTTCTTGTATAAGTGCTTATAATCCTTGTCCCATAGATGTCCCCAAAAATCTATTACTTTATTACAAACTTTTTTTGGTCAAATCTCTCGTTGCTTAATGTTTAGGACCAGTTCTTCTGTGCCTCTTGAACATCCATGCTCTGTACAACAGGTTGTTGAGAGCATGTACCTCTTCTCAGCTGCATACAAGGAGTAAGAATGACGGTGCCATGAAGCTCTGGTGCATGTGTTACAAACCGCCATCCACCATGTAGTAGTAGTGGCCAGTTTTAGTAGCTCCATGAGTGCCATCCCAAAATGAGAATGTTGGCACAGTTGTCAGTTATCTGGGTGAGTGAGAGAAAATTTTCCAACATGTCTTGGGTGAGAATACTCATGTTATGAATAACTGTACAAACGCTTAAGAGAATTATCAATAAAACTAGTTTTTACAAAAGTAAGGAAGATTAAACACTAAGTCTATAAAATAACACGATTAACACAACACACAGAAGCTGAAAAAGCAGGCAAATCTATTGCAAATAGTGTTCAGGTTATGCTTCAGACTTCTGGGTTTATGCAGATATCACTGACCCATTTAGAGAAAACCTATTAAATACCTTGTCATCCCTGCAGGTGACATAAGGAATAACTGATCATTATCCTCTTCACAAACATTTGTGGCATATTGAAAGAACTGTGTTTTGTTCCCTTTTGTACTTCTCTTCATTCAGAATTAATTTATATAGATACATCATGCTTTCCACACAGTTTAGCAAATATTTACCAAATTATCTATCAATCTTGCGCCTTCTCTCTCCAGAGATCTGCCTTGCTCTGGAAGTGCCATGTCCAAAGCTGGACATAGTACTCAACAGGAGTGGCCACCTCTTGCATCCATAACCTCAAGCTCCCATTAACACCTCTCAGAATGAAGTCTGCCTCTTTTTCTGCAAGAATTCCTCCAAATCTTTTCTAGTTCTGCTGCTTTTTACAATATTTCCTTAATGATCACCACTGGGATCACTTCTGATGCAGTGGATAAAGCTAGTCTGACTCTTACTTGTAAATGGATTTTTCTCAGATCAAAGTCTTAGATTAACCTTTAGGAAAAAATGAGATATTTGTAATCTCTTGTTCATTTTAGAAAAAACAAATCATTCCAGACCATAATGAGTGACTGGCAGTGTCATTAATAAAGATTGTCACCTAGCAAAGCCCACTTTACACCAAAAAGCATAAAAACTGAACATTATCACAAATTTCTTTTTACCTGGTTCTGAAATAAGAAACATTAACAGGCATATAAGAGGTTTGAGTAGAATCAGTTTTTAATTGCTTACAGGTTTTTCAACAGCAGATGAGAATATTAAATTCATCAAAACAACAAAATCTATAATTTGAATAACACAAAAGATCTAATTTAACTTCAACTGTCTCCCCAGAGCAAGTGCTTACATCGCCGAGATAGTTCTGGATATGTCCCTATAATAGCACAAAACAATTAAAGAAGTAGAATCAGAAACAGCTTCATTTTTATTTTAAGTAAATGAGTTGGAGGAAACACTTCCTTAACTGAAGCCATAGGTCAGGGAAAATCAAAGGACCCCAGACCACAGCAGATGGCAGATGCCAGGTCAAGGAAGGGGACCCCTGGTCCAGGCTCAGGTGGTCTGAGCATGGCAATGATCAGCCAGGAGCAGAGAAAATGAATCACAGAACTGTTAGGGTTGGAAGGTGCCTCTGGAGATCATGTGCATTTGCAGACAAGGCTTCTCATCCTGTCACTGGGCACCACTGAATAGAGTCTGGTACCATCCTGTTGACATCCATCTTTGAAATATTTATATGCATTAATGAAATCCCCTCTCAGTCTTCTCCTCCTTCTCCTCTCTAGACTGATGAGACCTCATCTTTGCTGGCTAAGCTCCTGCCCAGCAGGTGAAAAAGGCAAAGACTCGGTGCTGCGTCGGTACAGCCTTGCTATTGATTTTAGAGGGTTGAATGTCAGAAGAAATAACTACTATATATCTAAAATTTCTAGACTCACCATTTCAGATGGTAAGAAATGTCTGCTAAGGTTGCACATTGTTTTCAGGGGCAGGAGAATCAGATTCAGACTAAAAATAATTGCGTTTTCTAGGTCAATGGCTGACCTGAAACAGGGGGAAGTTTTTACATTTTGTTTTTAAAAGCCTGCCTCTTCAAGACTATTTTTAAAAATCCACTTCCAGGTTTAGCATCTTGACTCTGGAGTCTGTTTTTAAAATGACACATTTAATTATTTACTTTTTAAAATAGTGAAAGAATTTCAACTTCTTTTCAGTCTTTTCTTTATTCTAACTCATCGCCAATTTGGAGCTAATTTTGTAGGAAGTTTTGATTCCTTTCAAGCAGTGGACTGTTCCAATGAAAAAGCCATACCTACCTATATATGTTTATTCTATTGCTTCCTCTTCTAGTAGTAAGAAGACAATGTTTGAGATTTGCTGAACTGTTCTGATTATGTAGTGAAGCCTCCGATCTGAGCCAGGTATTTCTTTGCTATAATTGTTTTTCTACACAAAGAATGTACATATAATTCTTCTTCCCAGAACCCAACAGGAACAGACAAGAAACAGTTCATCTGGGCAAGCTTCCAACCCTGTCTTTGCAGACACCAATCTGCTCAAAAGAAGCTTGGTCTTGGATTCTTCTAAGGGGAAATGCTGCTTCAAATTCTCCTGCCTCTCCTGCTGCACCTCTTGCTTTTCTGCTTCCACAGCTGTGTTCCACCAACTGCCCGAGCTCTGCATTACTGAACAAAGGTAATTTCCACTATCCCCCAAAAATCACCACCTTAGTCTTTCATATTTCTACCTATTTTCTGATTTGGACACAGACTTGTTTTTTTTCTTTGTTTGCTTTTATAAAGGAGCTTGACTGCCTTCCTTTATTCAGTTGAAATTAAAAGAACCAGTGTGCCAAATAGCTTGGCTATGATTGCCAAAAATAAGCTTGCTGGAAGCCATTCCTTTCAATGCCATAGACCTTCCATTGTCCAAGTGGAATAAGGAACACAGATCTCTTGTGGAACATTTCTCTGATTCATATCCACTTAACTAACAGTGCATAGTTGTTTCTTATCCCAAATATCCTCTTAGCCATGACACCGTGCCTCAAATCATATTTCATCTTCTAATGATGTCTTTGAAACCAAAACAAGTCTAAAAACCCCAATATTTTTCAAGATGCACAATCCAGGAAATGTCATCATTTCTTGTAGAAACTTATAACAGAAAAGACATCTGAGGAAGGAAGACATACAAATTAAGCTTTTTCTTCAACAAGCTTGAGAAAGACAAAAGGTCAATCCACTACAATAACTGATGTTGCTATGAGGGGTTTTGAAAGTCAGATCTTGTAGCATGGGGAATGCAAGGAGATGCCCTGGCAGAGAAGAAATAGCCCTAGGAATGCTTAGCATCCCTCTAGGGTAGCATGGAGAAGCTAATAGCCAGCTTTCAAGGTAGCTGAGATGCTGAAGCAACAAAACAACAAAAAGGAGTTTGTTTAAAAAACAACCTAAAATTGTGTTCTCTCCTATATTTGTCCCCATGGTCACAGACCCCATTTTATTTCTTCCTTATCTTAACAGATGAAGTAAAATTAGTTTTTTTAACTGAAATGTTGTGATAAAGCAGGATCACCTAGAAGCACAGGTGCATACATTTCCAGGAACATGCACAACGCTCCTGCAAGAAATGAATCCTGATTTTGCAGAGAAAAAATTTTGCTGTCCAAGTTTCCCAAGGAGCTGCTGGCAAGCTTTGGAAAACTTAGTGAGGGACAATATTTTAGTGACTAAACTGTTTCAAGGTTCCTCAAGAAGCTCTACCTAGGATGAAACACTGGAGCTTTCTCTCAACAGCTTCTCACCTAAAAAAAGGGAAAATAAATAGTAAGGAGATCTGCTTTGTTCCCCTTCATTATATCACTCTTATATACTGGTTGGAACCACAACTAATGTGCTAAGACTAAGGCTAGGGTCTTGTACTCTGGGAATCAAGCTAGTCTGCAGAGAAGGAGAAAATGTGCGGCAGGTGTAGAGATAAAGGGAGGCGCTGCTCTACTACTATTCTGAGGAACAGGCTAAGTGAACCAAATTTAAAGAAAATCACCATTTTCAGCAGCATCTCAAACCACCAAAAGTAGGAAATGCAATCACATACCACCTATCACGGAGCAAACAGATGTGATCTCATAAAACTCTGATTTGATATTATGCAAATTTGTTTTTTCTACATTTCCATCTAGACTTCATTCACACAAGTCTGTGTTAGCTCCAAGTGAGAGACACAAATATGTAGCATTGAGAAGGACAGTGTTTTCTGGTAGTAGTGCTAAGAAGGACTCCTCCATCAGAAGAGAGCAGCTCAAAGGCCACAGCAATCTCTGACAACCAGTGTCTTTAATATGAGTCCCTGTTCCAGCCCTTCAGATAGCATGGCCTTGACCCCTGATCCAGAGGTGTTGGGAAATACCTACAGGCCACAGACAGATTTGCAGAGAGAGGACAAAAAAGCCTGTAGGTCCCTGTGAGCTCCCACAACCTGCTGCTCCAGCAGCTGGGCAGCTAGGCAGCTTTCAGGTTCAAACTCAAAGTACAATAATTAAACCTGTTGTTTTTCCAACCTCTGAACCGTGTTCAGGAACAAGGTTTCATCTATGTTGTATTGGCAATAATAGAATCTGTATTGCTATCATGTAGTAGTGTAAAACCCAGGGCACGGCACAGAATGGTAATACTGTCAGCAGTGCTAGATCAACAGTCAAAGCTGCTTTTGCCCTAGAAATATGCCATGTATAACTTTGTATTTCACATGACTTTGCCATTTATGGTGGAGGCATTGTTCTCATCTTTTAAGGTTTGTTTTTTTCTTTCAGAGGGATGTCATATATAGGAATAATTTTCAAGTTTGACCACCAGCCTGAGATCTAGCAATCTGAGCACTTTTCATCAGCTTTAGCAACAGTATGGAAAATCTAAACCATGGGATAGCAACATACTCAGCTTGCTATAACTAAGTTTATGCTATACAGAATCAGCTGGATAAAATATGTGAAAAACAACTAAATAAATCTCTGCATTTCAGCATCTGAAAGACATTATTTGTGGGAATGTTCATGGTAAGTAACTTAAAGAGCTTTCATAAGGACAGTGACTGTCATGGAGGGCAGACTAGTTATTGTCTAACATGTAATAGCCTTCAACCAAAAGAGTCTTTTTAATGGTTGGAAAAATTTTATTAACTGAAAAGGACATCATTACATTACAGTTGAAAGAGAGAGAGACAATGATCCTAAAACAAGAAAAAATTAATATTGTTTTTCTTTTATGAAGATGTGTAACTATTGTGAAAAGGATACATGGGTAAACTCCCACAACATATTTGGATAAAACATTTGCGTGAAATATTGGCAATGTTATAGAAATACTGTGATGATTGAATGTCTAATTAATTATTATTATTTGCATGACATCTATATTTGAACACTCTAATTAAAGCACAGTTCTGCTGAGTTCAATGCTATACAAATATGTCAGGGGAGAAGCTCCATTTCCCTGGTGAATCTGCAATCCAAATAGCAAATGCAAAGTAGAAAGAGAAAGAAATTTGGAAAGTGACTTACTCAAGAGCATATACCATTAGAAGTCTGATGGTAAGTCACCATCAGAACGAAGGGAAAAAGAAATTCAAAACAAGAAAAACATTCCACCAGTCTTATGATATCAAACCACACTGTCTCTATTTAAATCATGAAACATGTGAGCATGTGTGGCTCTGTTCATTCAAAATCACATCTTCATTATCCTTCTATTACATGTCCCTATTTACAACTGAACCCTCTGAATATAACCAGACACCTAAATGGCACAGATATTTCCTTCCTACATCACAACACAAACTGGAAGTTTAGCCCTTCCCACATTATGTATATTTTATATGGGATAATACAATTTGGAAACTTAACACACATAAACCAAAATCAAACAAACCCCAAGTAGGTCAATTCAAGCATCCAAAGGATCAGATGGCCAAAGATACCTCAAGCAGAAGACAGCAATCCTGCACTGATGTTTGGAAGATAAAAAAAGGTGTTCTCACTAAACAACACTCCCAAATCCAAGGAGGAGTCGTTCCTTCCACAAAGCTGAGCTGGTGTTTAGAAGAAAGAGCAGAAACAGCCAGCCCAAAAAACAGAGTAAGCAGAAAGACTTTGCATTTGATAAATACAATTGTATAAGCTGGATTCTGCGAAATTCTCTGCAGTTCTATGTCTTTCTTTATGGTACTACAGGAGAGCAGCTCTCAGCTTGTGGAACCTTGCACTGGGTCAGTGGTACCTGCTGGTCTCAGCTGCAGCATCCTGCTGGTCCCATAGCTCTCAGACAACTGGCACATAGCTGCAGCAGCCTGCAGCCACAGCAGAGTACATCACAACCACTTTTTTTTACTGTTTCTAGACCCTTCTCTACTTTTTAATGGAAGAAGACAGATATTTTAGCTGCAAGGAATACAAAAATCATGATACAGACTGGGAAGCAAGAAGATCCACTAGAACACTGGGATGAGAAAAAGGAACTTGTGTTCATTTTTTCAATTTCAATGGAAGAGCAAAAAGAAACTTAGGTGAAATACTTTTGGCTAAATACAGAAAATTCAGTTTTGGAAATGTTACCTCTGTGACTTGTGTTGCCACTCACCATGGTGGACAAACCTTCCCAAGCTTAGTACAAGGTGGTTTCCTTTCCAGTTTGGTCATCACTGCCAGCCTTGACAATGTGTGCCCTACAAAAGTCATCCAGGTACTGGAGTCCAGCTCAGAGAGAAAAGTAGACAAACAAACTACAATTTCCAGGTGGGAATTGCTGGGCATATATTTTTGGTAGTAAGCTATGGGTTTTGTTCAACCAAAGCTACAACCTTCTACTTATTTTGGAGTTTTGTTCAACTCCAGCTTCAACAACTTCAGTCAGAAAAAAGGCACTTCTTTCAAACCCCTCATACGAGTTAGAAATCTCAGCATTGTTAAGGAAAGCCTATATTATTGAAAGGGTTGGGGGGGGAGAGTTAAATTAATTCTTGTCTGCCTTATCCGATGCTGAAGAAACTTTTCAGGCAGAAGTTTTCAACTACTCTTATAAAGAAATGTTCATTTCTAGTCATTCTTTAATTCACAATTCACATTTATATTTGCACCCAATTGCACAATTCATGACCCAACCTCTGCAACTGTATTTAGAGATATTTTAAATATAAAACAGAACCCCTCAAGAAACAGGTCTTCTTCCATTTCTTCTCCTCTCCTGATGAAACACACCTCAGAAGTCTTTTAAAAGAAAGATTGTGTAATAACTTGCAATCAATCCCGACACCAGTTTTACTGCAGTTACAGCTAAGTTATACTCAGGACCAGATCAAGGGATAAGAAAAAGGTAATTTTCTGGCACCTTTGTTATCCTTTCTCATTTCTCACACTGCAAAAAGCAATGAGCTAGTTAAGTTATAAGGACAATTTAGAGGAGCCTTTCTGAATTAGTTATCTGCAAGGAGCCTCAGACAGCTGTCCCACCAATGGCAGAACTCCACAGTGATGAAGCAGCAAGAAATCACTTCTTCCCACCACAGAACACCAAACGCAGAATGAAGCTGGGAAGAACAAGACCTGTGCAAGGTCACCACATCCAGGACTGGAAATGGTATAAAATCCTGCATAAAGGAACAAAGATGTGCCTAAAACTTACAAGAAGATTGGACTCCTGTATTAGAAACTCTGTAATAGGCTATCTGCTATGGCTTTTGATCCTCAGACCACTACAATGTTACCTTGCAGATTAACAATAAGACTTTGCTATTTCTGCAGGAAAATGGATATCTGCTGGGATCTCTGAGGTTCCTCCTTGCTGCCCCTGGTAATGGCATCTCTCCTGCTTATTTGTGACCCCAGCTAGCCATCAAAGCTTCCTACAACATACCAGAAAGCAGGAGGGGACAACATGAGAAAGGTGAAGCAGTGACTAACACTTGCAAAAGAGCTCTGAAGAACCCAGAAGTATTGCAGATCACAGCACAGCACAGAGATGTCCAGCCTCAGCAAATGATGCACAGATTGCCTCCACAGCCAGAGGAGGGCTCAAAGGTGAAGAAAGTCACAATTCAAATGTCTTGGAAACATTTTGATGGTCCTATGGACTTCATGACTATTAATGACACCAGAAGGAGAGAAGCTGAATCTATTTTAACCTATTTGACATAAATACATTAGCTGTGGTCAGTATGACAATCTGGATAGAGGTTGCTGAGCAGGCAGCAGCCAAGATACAGATCCCTTCCTGACTGGCTTCATCACATGTATAACACTCTGAAGGGATAAATATCTTAGCAGCTTTTCTGGTAAAGGGCAATTACCAATTCAGCAGCACCAACTGGCTAATGAGGAACTGAATTAACAGAGCTGACAAGAGCTCAGTTTCCCCACATTACCTGGATTATATTGACTAGGAAAAGAGAGCAGCATATATTCTGTTTGTGAAGGTGTGCATTAGATCCACTTAATCTTGCTGCCCAATTTCCATCCCCTCAAATGCCACCAGCCCCGTAAGTTTTTGCATCTATAAGAGATTGGTTCTTCTTTAAGTATGATTTAAATAATTTAAACTTGAATAAAATATATTATCTAGTTCATTATCTTAATTTCAATGTTGTATGTTAACCAAAGGTAAATTGATCAAAAGTAATCCACAAAAAGCTAGATAGAAAAAATGGGAACTTTAAGTATGGTTTTTCTCCTTTATCACAACCTGGGATTTTGCAATCATTATTTCATCTTCTTTGTGCCTGAAGCTTTCGTTCTCCATAATGGCTTGATCCTTTTTGCCAAGCCTCTTCAGCTGTAGAAAGCTTTGGTTTGCTTTCCAGTTCAGGTTCCCGTCTGCCACTTCTAATCCTCATTTTCATTCTTGCCAGTTAGGCATCCAATTTCTTTGATCCTTTGTAGCAAACCTTGAACTCTGCTTTTATTCAGATTAGAATCCAGTGTCAAGAAGTAATGTTTTCTTTTCCTTGTAGTTTTTCAGCCTCTAGCTTGTTAAATCTTTATTTTTTTCCAAAATCTTCAATTGCTGCACTTGAATTTTCTGTGGTTTCAGGCCATGTTTCTGACCTACATGCAGCATCTGTGACAACAGTTATCAGCCTCTAACTATTGCAAGGGGTGAACATCTTTCACATTGTCTCTCTTTTTCAGTTCCTAAATGTTGTTTAGGCAGTACAGCTGGCATACAGCACTGGGGATCAGTAAGTTACCCAGCTGCAACAGGCACTGCTTGAACTCTCACAGCCTTGCAGGTGTGTAGGACAATGAGCTCTTTCCAGGTCTTACATTCACTGAGGTGGGGGAAGCACTCTGATTGATCTCCACTGTCGTACAAGGAGTTCCTGAAAGCCCTTGAGAACTTAGGGTGTCCAGGCTGCATCTCAGAGCACCACCATAGCATAAATGATTGCTCCATGTGTGTGCCAGAGTACAGCCCACTCCAGACGACTGACAAACACAATTCATCCAGCTCATGCAGAAGAGGATTGTGCTTGACTTTAGCATAGGTCATCTGGATGAAGATGCTGGTGTACAGTAGCATCCCTTCCTTGGTGTGCTGTAATAATCATGAATTCTTAGTAGCCAGAATGGTCATATGAAGTATCACTCCAGTGTGATCCAACTATATTTTCCTGGAGGCTCCTGTCCACAAAGAGGGAGGAAGATTTTTCAGTTGAAACCAGTGGAAACAACAAATTGAGTGGGATAGCTGAGTTATGGTCTTATGAGGTGACTCAACTGCTACAAACATCAGTGGTAACTGCTATTTCCTTGTAGAGGACATTGTTGGACAAGGTGTTTAATGCTTTAATGCTCTATTTGGATGCACCACTGTTCCTCAATGGGTTTATCAGTATGGCCAGTGCTGTTAGGATTAGAACAAAGGTTCCCTGTGCATAAATCATCTAGCAGTGTATTCTGCATCTCCATGCATAGGACAAGAGAGGACATTGAGTCCTTAGCTTCAGAGCAATACAATGCTCTTAGGCCTCCTTTTGAAGGATCCCATGAGGATTTTTGGAGCCATGTTTATTTTCCACCAGAAGCTCCCTCTTGGAGACTTCAATGTCATGAGTTTAGGAATTGTTCAGACATTATTAGTACAGCAGTCCTTAGAATTACATGACATGGTTAGTGTTAAGGATGTTAAGCCAAGAAGACCCAAACTTTTGCATTCTCAGACAGACATTAACATGCTGAACATTTCTCTGGGGCCTGACTTTCTCTAAGTAGGACAGACCATACTTGTACATGAATCCCAAGGGTTCCGAATTTGACATAGAAGACATCATGGATGTAAAATAGTATTGAACAGGCCTAGAAGATATAGACTTTGAAAAAATATTAATTTCAAATAAGGAAAGGATAAAAGCTCTTCACACCTTTGCAAAAAGGTTTACAGATTCTAAAGTTTGCAAAAAGGATGAGCTGAGCAGTCATTGGGTTCCATCTGAAGAATGCTGGGGGAGAGCCATTAATTCTGTGTTCTTTATACCCATGCATGGAAGCATGAAATTCAGAATTTATATACATGTTCTTGAAAGATCCTGCTATTCAGATTTCTGATTTCTCACACATATGTGCCTCTGGTTCCACACTGATGAGTACTCAAGAAACACAATACATTGTCAAAACAGAAATAGAGAGTCCAAACAAACAGACAACATGAAGTAATGCCAAGAAGCCATGACTATGCTGATTTAAAACACTGTTAACAAATTTTAAGGACTGCCAAGCTACATAGTTCCCTTAAGCACAGCTAATCAAGAAATTAAAAGTCAAGGGATCATTGTAGAAGTCCTTCTGAATGGACTTTTTCTATAGGAGGATTAGTCACCTGTTTGTCCAGGAAGACCCATAATTTCTCCAATAAACACCAGTATACCCCTTTTTTTGTCCCATATGTTTGGGAAAAACTGGAGCAGTGGTACTGATTCCTTGACCTCTTGCTCTGATGTTCTGACCAGCAATATAACTAAGCACTGACTCTTTACAATTTTCGTGATACACCTGAGACACTGCAGATACAAACCCTGAGTGGGAAAGAGACGATGTGTGAAGTTTTCTTAGTAATTACCCTAAGCAGAGATGATCTTTTGTCTCTTGGTCTTGTCTGTCAGGCTTTAATTGATTCCCTGGTTCCCTACAGCTGCAGTTTTCTTTTTCTAAGCCTCTTTCTCTTCCAAATATATTTCAAGGCATTTCTTACCTGTATAAAGCTACTGAGCCCTTTGTTGCCATGGTTTCCTTAAATGTTTCCATGTCTGTCCTCTCCCGTTTTCCACAACATACAATTCAAAACTTTTTTCAGCCAGCATCTTAATTACTGATATAAATCACCTAAGTTAATGAGAAACATGTTAAAGAGACTTTTGACACTGTGATATCTGCAGTTCATGTTTTTGATTTAGCCATTTGCTAAGACTTAACAGAAAACAATTGTCTGTCTCCTAAATCTTTACTGCATTGTAACTCATAAACCGTGTGAAATAAGAAAGAAGCATTCAAAAGACAAAACCTACAAATATAAAAGCCAGCTTCACTCAATTCTTAAAATATAGTTTTTCAAACAGCTTGTCTAACTATGGTCTTCCAGGTCCCAGTGCTGTCTTCACCTTCCCTGGGATCTCCATGCTGCTTAACAAAGAAAGTAAAGCATTTTGTCCAAGATAGTAATTTGTGCCCAAAAAATGCATGACTCGTAAGGATAGTCAAAGATGAGGCTAAATAAAAAACAAGGGGGAAAAAGTTCATGCTACTTTTCTAACATCTACTCACACTACATTCCAGTTTCAAGGTTGGTGGCTGCTGGACAAGCAGGAATTTGCTTGAGTTTCTCTGTCATCATATTACACAGATTTTCATGAGTATATACAAGCCTAATAGTTATTCATTTGTAAAAGAAACAAAACCAAAAAACAACACACCCAAAATACCCACAAAACACCAAACAACCTGTGATTTATTTGACTCATAACCAAAAGTTCCTTCTGACATATTGTAAAGAGAAAGCATATGAAGCACTAGCAATTCAGTAGTAGCATTCTGGGCAGGAAATTTCTCCAATAGATAATGATATCTTTAACAGTGACCACAAGAAATTTGTATTTACTTATTTTCATGGAACTTGTTAAACAAGTAGTACCACATGAGCAATGGGACAAGGGGATGTGTGCAGAGGTGTCGCCCGGAGAGCACACCTGACACACCCGACACACCTCACACACCTCACACATCTCACACACCTCACACACCTCCTGCAGGAGCATTTCCCACTGATGTACCACCAGCCACATTGACGAGCGTTCCGTACTTTCGGAACGAAAAGCCGAGCGCCAGGCGGCGGAGGCCGGACGAGCGCCTCTGCGAGCGCGGTACGGCCGCTGCCAGAGCCCGGCGCCGCCGCGCCCGGAGCCGGACGGGCAGAGCTTAGGAGCTGCTAAGGTCGCCTAAGGGAAGCGGCGGGGCTTTACACCGCCACGACACCCGGCAGCGGCGGGAACTCCCGCTCCCTTCGGCGGGACTCTGCTCTCTCTGAGGGGACACCTCTCCTCCTGAGGGGACACCGCTCCCTCCGGGGGAACAGAGCTCCCTCTGAGGAGACACCCTTCCCCCCGAGGGGACACCCTTCCCCCCGAGGGGACATCGTTCCCCCCGAGGGGACACCCTTCCCCCCGAGGGGACATCGTTCCCCCCGAGGGGACACCCTTCCCTCCGGTCCCGCTCCCGCCGCCTCTCCCGGCGCCACCGTGTCCCTTGTGCAAGGGCGCCATCTGGCGGGAGCAGCGGGCGGCGCCGCCGGGGCTCCTCTCCCTCCGCCGCGGAACGCCTGG